>CAJDSM010026570.1:5233-23534 GCA_903981925.1 Ostrea lurida | reverse complement strand
TGACCGTTAAAGCCTGTGGGCCTCTTGTCTTCATTCAGTTCATGTATTACATGTATAAATGTATGTTTCGAAATTGGGAATAGAAAATGCCGTCTAGTAACTGCTTTTGTTGCAATAATTATTAACCTAAGACTGAGAAATATTGTTTAGAATTTGTCATTCTAGTGTATTTCCACGGATTACATGTTTTATCGGTATAAATAATTATTCACTAATTAATACCAGAACCATTAGACAGTAATTTGGTGAGGTAGAGTGTGATATTTGCGTTCTTGTTCCATAACATTTGTGCACATTTTCAAATTTGGTTCCGTGTTGAATAGATACATGTATGTGCTTTGTACATTTCGTTTTATACTATATCAGTGTTTCAATGTCATTGAAACAAAGCATTTTGCTATTACAGACCCATTCAATTTTCACCATTGTCTTATGCATTGTTTGATCTTGAAAATGATTATGATGGCAATCGTATTCCAACTGCAAAATCTCATTATGAAGGAGCTAGGAAGGGGACAATGCCCTTTATTTTAGATCTGTGTGATCCCTTCCACAATACCGACTATTCCTTATTCTCCGCACTGTTTGAGGCGTTTAGTTGTCCTGTACGGCGCCCCCGCCGGGAGATATTTATCGTGGCTGTCAGGTGTATTTACAGACCGTCAGACATTGAAGTGCTGCTGTAAATAATCCTCGTTGACGCGAGTCAGTCGGTTCGACGTTTCATATATGCCACTAATTAATTTACCTATTGTATATAGCAGCGACCTGGACTTTTAACTTATTTTCTCAGAGCGAAAACTATTTGGATTAATTTTGTCTTCTTTATGCTTTAAATTTGATTTTCAAAGTTCGATAAAAAAAAAAGCAATTATCTCATGTTGTAAGGCATTTTAAATCCAGTAATTGTACAGCAGTGAGCGGACAGGAGTGTCTATAGAGCTCTGCTTTCTTCTGGTGTCTATGCTATGTCATTTGCTCTCTCTCTCTCTCTCTCTCTCTCTCTCTCTCTCTCTCTCTCTCTCTCTCTCTCTCTCTCTCTCTCCGTCTTTAGGGTTCCAAGGAACCTGCGCATCACTATTGTTCAGACGGACGGACGAAATTATCTTAATACATTATGAAATGGAAATTAATCCATCATTATATTTCACGTGATTGTAACTCGCAGATATTTTTCTAATAAGTTTTCGAATAAATGATAATCACTTAAATGAAGCACCTCTTCTGATTTAAAATATATGGCTGCATTAGAATTTAAGTAAATCAAAGTTCAATGTAAATGTCACCATGTCAAAGATTTTGATACCAATGGAACAGTCTTTGCCACAAGAAAATACTCATGCCAAAAATGAAAATTGTACCTTTTATATAGGGCTGTGCGGATTTATTGAGATATTGATATATTACAATATTTTCGTTCACAATACGTATTGCAATACGTTTTTCAGAATACCGGTTCGAGTTCAATATTTTACTTTTTCTGGAGATATCTTTCTTTTTAAAGTGGAAATGACATCTAATCAACGTGAAAGTACCCTCGTGAGGTACAAGAAGGCAAAATCAATAATATGAGATCACTTCCTAGTCAAAAAAGGGAAATGAAAGTTAGTTAAGCGATGCAGTTTCCATTATCTGCAACGAATGTGTTAGACCTTCGAATCTGTCCAGTCATATGAAGAGACATCATATGGCAACATAGTCATAGGCCAAACGTCTTACAATCATGACAAAAGTTACGACTGCAATCAGCAACATTGTGTGAACATTAACAACCTGAATTAATGCCTGAATGGTTTTTTTTTCCGTCTATTTTGAATCAAAAAGCATAGTTTCACTCTTTCAGTTTATATTTCTTGTCATTTTAAATTTTTAAAAGATTTTTTTTCAGTTTCAGGAACACTACAAGATATTAAAGGTTTAATCTACTTACGAATCTCCTTTTCTTTGTGAATTTTACACATAAGCAATACCTAGAACCTTATTTCCCTTTATTTGAAGAGTTTCTTATTAAATTCAATGAAATCAAGAAGTACATGATTATTGCATAAAATATTGCAATATTTTTCAATATACGATTTTTGGGCCGCAGTACCCAGCCCTACTTTTATATATGACCAAGGTTTAAAGAATTGTTCCCGAAAATTTTGAAAAACTAGGTCAATGTCAACCAATCTGGTATCAATGGAAAGTTCTCACAAGAAACGTACATGCTAAATGTGAAAGCGATTACCAAAATTCTTCCGACTTTGAAAATATGGGATTATATTTAGAGTTTTCTGAAAGTAGGTCAAAGGCTAAATAAATATAAAGGTCAACAGGTCAAATATTTTGGTACATGTACCTATGGAAAGGTCTTACCAAAAGGAAAACACATGCTGTAAAAGATATGACCAAGGTTTTGGGGTTTTTGGTTTTTTGTTTTTTTTTGGTTTGTTTGTTTTGGGGTTTTTTGGTGGTTTTTTATTTTTGGCCACAGGCTCACAGGCCAAAACCTATATGGACTCTTATCTTGGACTCTTATCTTCGATTCCAGGGTACCCGTGGGGATCCGGGTTAGAATAGGTCCTCAGCATCCCCTTGCGTGTCGTAAGATGAGACCGCAAAAACCGAGGCCCCGTGTCACAGCAGGCGTGGCACGATAAAGATCCCTCCCTGCTCAAAGGCCCTGAGTGCCGAGCATAGGCCTAAATTTTGCAGCCCTTCTCCGGCATTGGTGACGTCTCCATATGAGTAAAATATTCTCGGTGGGACGTAAAACAATAAATAATCAATTAATCAATCGATTCCGGGGCATAAAATCAAAACATAAGTTTGAACATTTTCTCATCATGATGATCATCTTCTACTTTCTGTTTTACTCATTTTAGATCAAATGTCGCCTGTACACCTTATGATAAAGCTTGTTCTCTTTTACAGTACTGAAGGGGATGCAGAGATCCTTCAAGTAATGCGCTCTTTGAAAGCATCTGAGAATGATGAATATGTGCTGCAAAGAAAACGAGCCAGAGTAAAGGAAAACATGTTGATAAAGTCCAAACTGGCATGGCTCCCTAAAAATTTCACAGTGCCAAATATCTTTCTTCAATCTGACAAGCAGTCTGTCATTATGCAGAATGCAAAGAAAGATAATCGAACACTCGTGTTTGTTCATCATCCACGAACAGCTGGAGGTCACGTGATTCGCTGTCTGAACAACTTATCCTACGCCAAAAATATGGCCATCTCGCCATTAATGAATTCCAAAAACAGGCTACTGTGGGATACTGGAAATCCGGACACCGTATCATTCCAAAACGATATCGACATCCATCGAGGAACGTTTGCATTCGGGGTTTGCGAAAAACTACAACGTGAATGTCATTACATTACACTATTTCGTGACCCTTTCGAAAGTATGGTGTCGTTATATAATTATTGTGAAAATATTGGGACACATGAATTTTGCTCTCTTTTTAAAGCTAAATCATTTTCTCTTCGCGAGTGGATTATTGAGAATGGGGGAATGCTTTTAAACCAGTTCCTGTATTCATCCCATCTCTGCTTAACTCGTCATCGAAATTCTTCCTCAGATGTTGCTAAATACCCCTGTTGGCACCGACAGAATTTAGAAAACGATAAATTAACTGATGCTGAAAAAGGCCATGCCGCTAATTATATAGCTCGTAATCTTCGACAGTGGTTCTCTGTGATTGGATTATTTGAAAAATTTGAAGAATCCTTGTCATTGTTTGAACATGCCTTCGGGGAATCTTTCACAAAATGTTCTTCAAAGAGTAAATTTAATTCCACGTTTCAGGGGGAAATTCAGAAGACAAACAAAGCTCATTTACTGTCTAATGACGATAGACAGGTCGATTACAACGAAGAGTATGAAGATGAGATAGACATGATTAGAGATGATATTTATGTGCAAAGAGCACTATCGCCTTCTTACACTATTTATCAAGAAGCCAAACGAATCTATAACTTTCAAAGACAAATAATGTATAATAAATTGAATAATATTTGATATGTTCTCCCTCTCTCTTGATAATATGAGTGAAAATGATATTGCCATAAAAATAGCGAAGGATCTAATGCACATGTATTTTTGCACACACACGCACACACAATATATATATAATATTTTTAATTGTTCGTGTCTGGTCATTTTAGTGCTATCTATACATGTAGTTCTGTTTGACCTTGCATCAGGTTTTTTTTTTATCCGATACTAATAGGTATCGGATTTGTGTGATTTGTAAAAAATTATCTATGGTCAGGCGGTCAGTTATATTTCCTGGAATTGTATTTAAGTGTAAGTTAGGGATACAAGACGAAGATGCTGTGCGGCTCGTGCCAGTCAGGAATTTTAACATAATAGACCATCTGAGTTTTGTATCTTACTTGAAACTTTTTTAGACGTAACAATGAATGTGTATTGTCATATAAGACGGCAATGTCCAAGGCGGCTAAGCAGGCAAATCCAGATAGATTTGATGCTTTAAAAAACAAAAAAAGAGTATAAAATTGCTTTATAACAGGTGTTTATAGTTTTTGAATGAAATTCAATCTATAACTACATGTAAATGTATAAAGATTGACGAAAAATGGTTTTACATGTGTGTGACTTTAATATTTCAGATGCGTTCATGAAAGATGAATTCATAGGTGACCGTTATGCAAAATGTCCCGGGCAAATACCGTTTCTCAGTTCCCCGGATGCGGACAGTAGTGTACATGTACATGTATCCTCATTCCGTGAAACTTATCGTGTGGATGCTAACCTTTACTCCCCACGCCTCAATTTGGATTTATATTTAAGTGGCGTGTATTCATTGGATTTCGAAGAAAATTATCTCAAAAGAAAACAAGAGGCCCACAGGCCTGAACGGTCACCTGAGTATCATAGCCCACACAGGGAGTCTTAAAATTTGCATTTCTAAGTCTCAATATGGAGTTTTTTGTTAACATGTTATCATCTTTCAAAATATGCATATGATTCCTATTCGTATACACATGAAGATTATCATTTCAATCTCACAAAGGGTGCTGTTATAACCGTTCAAGACTTTTAAAAGAAAGCCATATTGCTACTTTAATTTGCAGTGAGCTTGACCTTTAACGCTAAATTCGATAGAGAACATCTTTGACCCATGGATAGTTCATATGTATGATATGATGACTCTAGATAGAAAGGATAATGCTGAAGAGCCCGGAAACCATATTGCTACTTTGATGTTCAGTGCACTTAACCTTTGACTTTTTTATCCCTAATTCGATAAAGAACATCTTCGTCTCATGAGTAGTCTAAATGTTTGTTATTGTGACTAGATAGAAAGGATAATGCTCTAGAACCCGGAAAACATGCATATTGCTACTTTGAAGTCCAGGCACTTGACCTTTGGACCCCAAATTCAAATGGGAACATATCTGTCCCATGAGTAGTCCATATACTTAAGAAATGACTGTTATATTTTTCAAGTTTACCGGAGATTGAACTGATGTTGCCTATTTGCAAACTATATAACCCGCGTAGCGGATTATATTATGTTTGCAAATAGGCAACATTGGTTCAGTGTATCCGGTAAACTTGCAAATTATAACAGTCTTTTCTTATAATTAAATTTCCAACGACTAGGCCTATTTTGAAGTCATATACTTTATTTCGAAGTTCTGAATAACAAAACAAATGTCAAACTTCATGTCGTAGGAATTTTAGCTTAAACTGACGTCACAATAAGGAATCGATCAATTGTCTGTGACGTATAGAATTGTGACGTACGAAGTTCAGTCTATACGGTATGAACCGTAAAATTAGGGTTTACACGGATATAAACCTGAAAAATTGTAATAGAACAGATGGAGACCGTGTGCAAAATTTAATTATATGTATATGATATGGTTACTAGGTAGAATGGAAATGCTCTTGAGCCCAGATCACTACTTCGATGTCCAGTGTGCTTTACCTTTGACCTTTTGATCCCAAATTCATTAGGGAACATTTTCATCCCATAGGTAGAGCATATGCATGATATGGTGTCTCTAGATGGAAAGGCTAACACTTTAAAGCCAGGGAACTATTCTGTCTACATACGGATGGACGGACAACGCGATTCCAGTACCACCCCCCCCCCTCAAATTGTTGCAGGGGATATAATAATGATAAAAGAGCCTTTTGGTTGTGTTTTAGGCAGTGATGAATACATTCCTAGCGACTGAAGACATGCATGGAAAATATCCAAATGCAATGGGATCCACCCATTATCAAATTGGATTTTTAGAACACTGATGTTATTGTCACAAAGGAAAACGGAAAGAACTGCTGCACATACATATGTAACTCTAGACGTGGCGTAGAATGCCCACAAGATGGAACGACTTTTGTCTTCCCAATGACGAATCTTGTGGTTATTTCATTGTTGCATGACATGCACTGAATGTATGCGACCATTGCTATGGCGTCCTCGGGGGGGGGGGGGGGGGGGGGAATAAAAATTAAGATGTAGTTATTTTTTCATTGAACCAAAGTGGTGGAAGTCTCATTGGTGTAACATCAAGGAATGTTGATTTTCTGGAGATAATATAATTCAATCCTGTCCATGTGATCCATTGTGGTTCGAGTTCAGAATGAATAGGGTCATTCCAGTCAAATATTCCTTGCATCACTTCACGCAGAAAGTTTCCCAGCTATAATGACTGGAGCTGAAACATCGAGAGGGTTATATAAACTATTGATGGCTGAGAGTACTCCACTTCTGGCAACTGGTTTGTCATATTCATCTAAATGAGACCATACATGCAAATTATCTGATTGGAATTTCCAAGTAATTCCTAAGAGCTGACAAGTCATCATTATTGAAATTCAAGTCCTTTGAATACTTTGCAAGCTCCTCAGATGAAATGAGTCAAATGACACACATTACATCAACGGGTTTGACAAAAACTGATTTCCTTCGTTTAATGCTGACCCGTGGGGGTGCGACACGAATGCCTCCGCCTACAGTAAAGTGCAATGAAGGAAATCCTTCAGATTTAAATTGAAAGCATTAATTTTTCAAATCCAGGGATCAACTCAATTTCTGTGCATGTAAATGAAATCAGTTCAATATCTTGAAAAGCATTTAATGAAACATCAAGAATACTGAAATAAGCAATCTGCATTTTCAAAGTGAAAGGGCCACAACTCGAACAAAAATAAGGAACTTGGAACAATACTCCAAATCGATCTGTAACGCATTAATACCGGTATACACCTGCATTCTAAAAATCAGTTCAATATCTCAAGGGGTTTAGAAAAAAAGTCGGGAAAACTGATCGTTGCAGAAGGACAAGAAGGATGGACAAGGGTAAAACTATATGTCCCAACCACTTTGTGACGGGGGCATAATGAATTGTCAATCGGTACCCAATTGTTTTACGGGTCATTATCATCATACCAAAAGAAACAAATGAAATTCCTATGTTCTTTGACGTCAAACCTATATGTCATAATTTGTTGAATTCTGTCATGACTGCAGTTGCAGCCGTACGGAAACGCAAAAAGAACATCTTCCGAAACTGTTGTTGAGGTCTGGTCCGTATAATAGTACACTGTTCAAAGATTCAGCAAGCTGAGTGTCCAAATGCAATGTGAATATTTCCTGGTTTGCGTGGATTGCACATCAATTGACGATAGAGATACCACGATTTATCGTCTTGCAATAACGAAGGTGCGACTTAAGCATGACTTTGAACAAGTATCTTCCTAACAAACGAAATCATGAGCTGAAGCTTCTCTTTATCTTTATTTACTATGTATAAGCACAACCATTTGAAGATCTTACGGAGTGGCAATATATAGTTTTGTCATTTATCAGACTGTCTTCTTGAAACTACTGTCCACAATATGGAGAGATTTTTTGTCCTTCATAAATATTTGACTTGGTTGTCGTCAGGCGTTTTAACGATTACACCTACACCTATTCCTCTATGACAATTCGGATTTCCATGTCCTCCTCGCAGAGAGGACACGCTATGGTTCTTCCATTTGGTAACACATGGAGATGATGAGTTGGTTGGCTTATGGACTTTGTCAAGACAATATTCCTCATCAATAACCCATCCTAGTATAGAATTCTGGAGAAACAGTAAGCTACGAGATATATCACCTAGATATGATTTGCTACATTGAAGTCCCGTCAATCAGAAGAAGGGTGAGGACGTTTGCAGGGTTTAATGTTTTCGAAATCCAGGGGCCATGTTCATGAAGCTATCTTTAAGACTAATATTTCTCAGACTACTCTTGGACACCATCTTAGTCCTAAGTTAGTTTCTTGAAGCCGTCTAACTTACGATCATCTTAAAAATTGTCTTACTTTAAGACATCTAACAGCTGTCTTAACGAATAATATGAAGAAGAGGAACGATATCTACATCGTGAATGGATATTTCGGTATATTGACAATCTAATGGTTATATGACAAGCCAATTAGATGATTTTGATGGCAGAAATATATATGTTAGTACAGAATGAGACTGCTCCGATATAACATAATAGATCAGTGTTACGCATCAATTGTGACGTTAGACAATCAACATAAATACTCGTATCGCATCAAAGGTATCCCATACTGGCGGACTGTTAAATGCCAGAAGATGAATTGGACGTCCCATTACATTGGTCCCGTCAATGATGTGTCACCACAAAGAATAAACAATCACGAAGATTTGCCTGATGATACATTCATTTGTTCAATTTATCACATAAAATTAAAACTGAACTGTATATTAAGAATACCGCTATTGATATATAAAATATTCACGCACGGTGTTGGTAGATATGCGTGAAAATCATTATCGATTATTATGGCTGATGAAATCAAAATTGAAACTAACACAGTGCTTCTGCATTTATTATGCATAATGATGGATATTCCAATTCATTAATTAATTTTAATGCAGTGTTTATCCTTTTATTTGCAAATTGCATTTAAAACAATATAGAATAACCTAATTCATTTAGATGAGGGGGGGGGGGCTACCATTTGAACAAAAACGGAATGATTCCATGTTACATTGACAAACTGAACACTGATTCACTAGATAACCTACTTTAAGATGTCGTAAACGTAAGATATGTCTAGAACAGCTTCGGTTACATATCAAGATATGCTCAGATGGTTTAGATAGTTCTTAAGATATATTTAAGACCTATCTTAAGACATGGTGATTTAAATTAAATAATGTTTTTTTTGTGCCTGCTTGCTGGCTCTTTGTGTTTCTCTGGTCGGTGTTGGTTCTTCGGCTTGCGTTGGTGGTGTTTATTCCTGTACTTTTAATCTTAAGATTTACTTTCATGAACATGGCCACTGGTCCCTATTTGTTGGGATGATGTCACATTCAACAGAAAATATGCGACGTTCCTAAATAGCTTATGATTTTTCGTGATATTTCACGTATAATTCAATTGCATTCTATCTCGTTTCTAAAACAAACGAAGACCACGATGAATGGGCACTGATAACGCGGTGAACGTACAGTAAGCGAACGCTGTTTCCTTCTGATTGGTGAACGCAAGCAGTTGGTGAGCGGACGGAAGAACGTTTCAGGAACATATATGTACAACTTGTTTTGAATTATAAGACAACGACTGCATGTGGTACATGTACAAAGCTCAAGTCTATTGCATGAGATCATTGGAAAATTGCGACTAGATACGTGCGTTAAACGTGTTTCATAAGCACAGATGCAATAAATACATTTTTATCATCACACTGGTGTCGTGCTTCTGCATTTTTTAACTGTCAAGGTTGACTTTAATCCAACACTGGGTAGTATATTACCTTCATTAGTCTAATATATTGGACTCCTTTGGTTGGAGAAAAATGAGTGGAAACAACAAAGTTGTTTCATTATTTAGTATCAATGTTGAAAGTGACCAGAATTATCAGAGGTATGCATCTCGTCGGAAGTCGTCTGTCGTGCGGGAAATATCTGATAGAATACACTCTGTTTTAAATCGAGAAGACGAAGAACTTGACGCGTCAGTAGATGGGAAATTTCGTCTCAGGGAACAGATTAACGTCAGTGATGTCATTGCTAGCAACAGTCATCCGTACTTAGAAGGAAATCATTATCAAAGAAGAGGAAGTTCCTTGGCAAACTGGTAAGATATACTATAGTATACATTCGTATACATATCGTAAAACAAATAACCAACTCTAATGTATAGGAACAGTATATGCATAACACAGTCATATTACCAGTTACTGTAAAGGGGGAAATGTTCGCGTGGGTTTTATTTTCGCTATATTCGCGATTATATCAACTATCGCGAAAATAAAACCATCGCGAAGTGCTGTTCAATGTATTTGGGTACATATGATTCCAGCATAGAATATTTACTATCCGCGAAATTTAAACCATCGCCAAATGTTAGATAAAAATCGCGAAAGTTTAGCCCCGCGAAAATAAAGCCCTTTACATTATGTACATGTATACATATCATAAGCGCTCGGACCATGGACAATGTAAATTTGTATAGACTATATAGAGGAAATTCTAACTACGATTGTGGCCCCCATCCCCCAACTGCATGGTTGATTGATTACTTGTTTTTCGTCCCGTCGAGAATATTTCACTCATATTGAGACGTCACCATTGCCGGTGAAGGGCTGCAAATTTAGACCTATGCTTAGCACTCATGGCTTTTAGCAGTGAGGGTTCCTTTGCGTGTCACACATGCTGCGACACGGGGCCTCCGTTTTTAAGGTCATATCCGAAAGACCCGTGAAATCTCACTTCTAAATGCCAAGCTAATCACTACATATTTTCACGCCTTAGGTATGATACGGCTGGGTGCCGAGCACGGGGTCGAACGCACGACCTCCCGATCACGAGGCGAGAGCTCTACCACTGAGCCACCGCGACCGGTTCCCCATCTGCATGACGTGGATTTTTTTTAGTTTTCTTGAATATACTGTGCTTGATATACATTAGTATGCTGTTAAAACTTTATTTGATAACGTTTGGAAATTGATTTCACCCACCTTATACTATAAAGAAAATGTGATTTCTTTCGTTTGAGGAACGAATTAGACAGAAATCAATTTCTTCTTGGTAATAGTAATGAATGGATTATTCCGGATATTTAAAGTTTTCAAGTCGAATACCTTTATAGGTATGATCAGTGTTAATAATTCAACATTTGTTTCTTTTCCTTGATCATTATAATTCCAATTATTTTCAGATTTGGTATGAGGCATCTTTGGGGCAAAAACTGTATTAAAATAGCCATATTTTCAAAAAATTTCTTTTCTACCCTCACACATTTAGGAGAAAAACTAAATTCATGATTACAAAGTTTGTGAAGCCGTTTACTCAAATTGTAAAATTTATGGTCCCAGGGTCAGCCCTAGGGCGGGGCCAATATGACTATACAGTGAACAGGTATCAGAATTTAGAAAATCTTCTCTACTTTCATATTTTGAGAAAAACTAAATGCATGGTTATCATGTCCATGAATCCTACTACTACAGTTGTAAAATAAATGACCGCTGGGTCAGGGGTTCAGGTCCATGTAGTGAACATGTATTTTCAAGAAATCTTTTTCTGTACTCCCATATGTGTTCAAGAAAAATTAAAAGCATGATTATGATGTCCATGAAGTCCTGTATTCAAATTGTGAAAATTATGGCCCCTGGGTCAGGCTCTATATGACTGTATTTTAAATTAGAAAATCTTCTCTTCTACACGTATATATATCTAAGAAAAAACTAAACTCATGATAATGATGTCCATGAAACCCTCTGTCAAGATTATGAAATTCATGGCCCCTTTGTCTTGGGTCAGGCCTTACGGTGGGGCCAATATGGTCATACAGTGAGATTGTTTGAAACCTTAGAAAACCTTTTTCTATTTCCATATATATTTGAGAAAAACAAAATGCTTGGTTTTGATGTACGTCCTCTTCTACTAATCTAGAAATTTGAAACAGGGCGCACAAGGTAATACCAATTTCCCACTTTCTACCTGGGCTTTTAAAAAGGAACGACAACTGAAAATTAACGAAAGATAACCCAAGTTATACATGTGATACAGTCAGTCACTAAAGTTATATCCTGACAAGAGCGTGTGTCTGACGACAGGTATATGAGGTACTTGTGATTCAATCTTCGTGATATTAAATATAATTTTTATTCATTTAAATGAAGGAATGTAGATTTATATGACAACAGATCTACAAAGTGCACATGTCCTGCTACTTCCCGAAATCATAGAAAACTCTACAAATGACTTTTCTTTCGACACGCTATGTATATTCTGATGTTTACTCACTCTTATTTTTCTACTGCAATCCAGCGTTGCTGGAGCAAAGTATTTAAACATTTACTCAACTTAGGTTTTGTTTTGCCCTTTAACTGCTTTTTACACAGTCACACGACTTGGGGACTGACATTCTTGTTTTGGTTTATTCTTGCCGTATTTTCGACTTGCATGTACATCTGGTGAAAAATAATCTACAAAATCATTGACCGTCGCCTTTATAATGGGAACAACACAAAAGACAAACACGCTAACCACATCGCCACCGTGACTTATACTATTCAAAGGTTTAAATTCGACTCCATAAAAGGAAAGTTTTCTTTAAAAGGTGTGGGTTTTTTTTGTATAGAATGGGTCCAGTCTCCATTTTTTAAAAACATAAAATAGGATAAACAGAGGTTACACTATCATTTAAACCTTTATTCAGAATGGAGACTTGACCACTCATATTCAAAACTCAATGTGTAATGGCTATTTTACACCTATTTTTCATCAAAACTGTGTATGAGCCATGTTTTACACCCATTATTAAACAAACCATAATTAATTTGAATTATAGTAGATAAGACTCAATTTGGTGTGTAGTTGAGAATCACCGACTGCTCAATTTTTCACAAATAGAACCTGATTTTTTTTGGCATTTTGAAATTTGATGCTATCCTGTGTTCTCAGTAGCGTGTGTTCCCTTGGAGGGATCTTGCCACCGCCTTGTGCGCCCACATTCGAATTCATGGACCCTGTAGATGAGGAATGTTGATATGCTGTTTATGCTTCAAACTTTCATTTTTTTTTCCCCTTGTGTATTAGAATAGCATATTTTGAAAGATGATAATATGTGAACAAAAGACTCCTTACTGAGTAAATATAAGACGCCCTGTGTGGGTTATGGTACATGTACTCAGTTGACCGTTAAGGTCTGTGGGCCTCTTTTGTATCTTTATTATAGCGTCAGGGTGTCAGAGGAAAGCAGGAAAACTCCCGCGGAAATCAGGAAATGGTTTGTGTTGGTCAGCAGTTTCGTTAATATGCTCATTACTGGCGGGTTTCCTTTCAATATGTCCGTCCTCTTTGTGGAATTTTTGCAAGTTTTTGGGAGAAGCAAAGCGGAAACATCATTGGTACAATCTGTATGTACAGGATGCATTTTCATTGGAGGTAAATAATAAAATAAAATTGAGAAATTTTAAGAGCTATAATAATTGATTTTGTAATCTTACTAAGAGCCTGTGGGCATGTTCATGAAGGTATCTTAATAGGACTAAGTTGAATCTCAGACACCTCTTAGTCGTAAGATAGTTTCTAGAAGCCGTCCTTACCTTACGATGCATCTTAATTTTAAGACATCCTAGAAGCTGTCTTAACGAATAAATATGGCCGTCATCTATCACCACTTCCTGAGAAGAAGAGACCGATATCTACATTGTGAACGGATATTTCGGTGTATTGACAATCCGTTAGAATATTTAGATATCGAAGATATGACATCTGTAAATAATTAAATTTTTGCACACGGTCTCCCTCTGTTCTATTACAATTTTTCAGTTTATATCCGTGTAAACCCTAATTTAACGTTCATACGTATAGACTGAACTTCGTACGTCACAATTCGTACGTCACAGACAAATGATCGGTTCCTTATTGTGACGTCAGTTGAAGCTAATTCCTATGACATGGACTTTGACATTTGTTTTGTTATTCAGAACTTCTAATAAAGTTTATTAACTTCAAAGTAAGCCTAGTCGTTAGAAATTTAATTATAAGAAATGACTTGTTATAATTTTCAAGTTTATCGGAGATTGAACCAATGTTGCCTATTTGCAAACATAATATAATATAGTTTTGCAAATAGGCAACATCAGTTCAATCTCCGATAACTTGAAAATTATAACAGTCATTTCTTAAGTGTATCAAAATAGATCGATCGTGACCTTAGACAACCCACATTAAGGTCACGTTCACTATACCCGTATCGCTTCAAGCAATGTTCTATACAACTGGCAACTTCCAGGTAGTGATACATGTACATGTAGCTGATGTTCATAACGATCTAGGGTAATCAAAGATGTCAAGAAAATTTCTCCCGAATATATCAAAATGCTCAATCAACAAGAATCAGCGCAAATTATGCAAGGATTCTATGACATTCCAGGCAATGGTATGGGTGCAGTAGATGGTACTCACGTTAGAATAAAATCTCCATCTAGTGATGAATACTAGTACTTAAATGTTAACAGAAAAAACTTCCATTCGATTAACGTACAAGGGGTGTGTGATAACAAACTGAGATTTATCAACATCGTTTCAAAGTGGCCAGGCAGCATACACCATTCATTCTTGAAAAGTGTGCATTTAAATATGTTTGAGAGAGGTGCAGTCACTTGAGACAGTGGCTATCCGTCCAGACCATGGTTGCTAACACCCGTGATTAACCCTACTACTCGACTTGCATCAAAACAAGAAACACAGTCGAACGCGGCTTTGGTGCACTTAGATTTAGATTTGCATGCCTTGATAATGTACTAGTGGAGGAACACTTTTTCATTCTCCATCAAGGGCTTGTAGGGTTACTGTGGCTGTTGTCGTTCACCAATGGGGTTTCCAAACCGGCTGACTGTATAAATGCCCGTGACAGAGGACGAAAAGGACGTCCCCATTACATTTGGCCAGTCATGATAGTGTCACCACGAGAATCGGACTAATCAACGGAAGATTTGCTTGATAATTACATTGATGTGATGTTACATTACAAAGTTTTGTCGTTTATTTGAAGCGAAATTCATCCAAAAACGACTGTGTCTGATGTAACTAACGTTTATAAAAGCAATCATAGAAGTCAGGCAATGCAAAATATTAGAATATCGGATTTTTTTTTCATCCACAAATGAGTAAATCTGCTCGCCGACATAGTGTTGTCAAATATTGCACTTCTGAACCGAATTGCGAGGTGTGAAACGAGGAAAAGTAAGAGGAGATATCACTGTGTTCCGTGGTACATACAAATTTGACAACTTTTAACTTAATTGTTGTATCGAAGCTAATCAGGTCAATTTACCTCCGTTTTCTCGCTTCAAACTCCATACCCCCGGTGTGCACCGCTCCGTACCCCGGCCCCTAATGTGGACTTGGGCACGGTGGAAATGTACGGTTGTAAAGAAGAAGCTTTTTGAAAATTTGTCACTTTTTGGTAGTTTTTGTCCCACCCTTAAGCAAGAGACCTGGAAATTACAATTTATGAGCCCCTTTGTCCAAAAGATGCTTCATACACAATTTGGAAAGTTATCAAGAAGTTAAAAATGTTCAATTGTTAACCATTTCATCACTGACCATTTTGGCCCCACCTTAATACCAAAACCCCTACCCCCAGGATCATGAAATTTACAATTTTGATAAAAGGCTCCTTACTCATTCAAAATATTCATTAGGTTTCAAGATGGTTTTCAAGTGTTTTACATATAAATACTATGTACCAAGTTTGGCCCTGCCCTGGGGCCAGAACCCCTACCCTGGGGATCACCAAATTTACAATTTTGGTAAAGGCCTTCCTGCTCTACATCACTACATGTATGTATTTAGTTTCTCTCAGACATGTTCGGTTGTAGAGAATATGTTTGAATATTGGTCACTTTTTGGCAGTTTTTGCCCCGCCCCCAAGGCCCCAGGGGTGCAAGAGACATGAAATTTACAAAGTATGTGCCCCTTGTCCCTAAGATGCTTCATACCAAATTTGAAAAGAATTGGACTGGTAGTTATCAAGAAGAAGTTTAAAATGTTCAATTGTTAACGCACAACGCACGACGACGGACGAAAACCAATTGCAATAGAACATACATGTAGCACATTGCTTGTGGATTTATTATGCATGTTGATGGACATTCTTAATGATATAATTAATTTCAATGCATTTCGTTATTTTATTTAATTTTTATTCATTTAATTTGCAAATTGCATTTTCATAACACAAAATAACCCAATTTATAAGATGTCGTAACTTAAGATAGGTCTCGGACAGCTTCGGTTTACATCCTAAGTTATATATGTATCTTACACTGGTCATAAGACATGTCTTAAGATACATCTTAGGAATGGATCTTAAGATACTTTCATGAACATGCCCACTGGTTCAGATAAGGCACTGCCTTTATTAGAGTTCGATCCTTAATGAAATCAAAATTTATTATATTGTTTTCTGATTTAATGTCTGTTAGCTTGGTGGACAATATAATACATGCATGTACATATTTTGCTTAATGTAAAGGCAAAGATAACGAACAGTGATCAATATCGCAAGTCTCAAACAGAATACAAAAACAAGAATTGGGCAAACACGGACCCCTGGACACACCAGATTATACACATAATAGTATGAATGTCTTAAAGCGATAGTTGGAGAGATCTAAGAATATCCCCCGCTTACCCCAAAGCAATAAATGATTCCTACCTTTTTCGTCTGATGCCATGTTGGATGCGGGTAACTGCAGTTACTAACATCCGTTTACCGCCAGTGATTACGTCTACAGACGGGCAGACAGTCCGATTCCAATATACCCCACATTTTTGTTGCGGGGGTGGGTAGCATTCACAATCAGTGTATAAAGAACGGCCTAACAACTGTTATGAAATACTACACACAACATTCGACCCAATGACAGGTTGTTTTGACAGACTATATATCTTGTGTAACATAAGTTATTCATTTTCTTTTCTTTCATTTACTATCTGTAAATGTTTTATACAGGACCACATTGTAAACTAGAACTTTACTAAATGTGCAATCCTGTCTATAAATAAAGAATTTATTATGATATATATTATACCGTTATAAGGACCAAAATTGGCGAAAATGCTGACTTTAAACGAGACTGTTGAAATCTGTTACATCAATTTGTTGGTAAGTATCCTGTCTCGATTGAAAAAATGATCATACGCAGGACATGCTCTTGCGTACACATATAATCAGTTGAGAGATGCAGGTAATAATGGAATGTTGTTACATGTACATGAAAATGGGAAGTTGACGACGAGAAGCTAAAAATTAGCCACGTTGTCATAAAATTGAGTTGTTAGTTTGCCGTTAATATCATGTTCAATAAATAGCAATGTGCAACGCAGATGTGGAAGACTCTATGGTGTCCTTTATTTCGAGTTTACTGGGAAATACCAAATCGACGTATGGATGAATAATTTAATGATTTATATTGTTAGCTGATAAAACGACGTTGATATATCTAAATGTCGAGTTAAAGACCAGTTCTTTAGAATTTTTTTTTAGAATCCACATTTTATTTACGCCACTTCTGGAAAATGTTGCTGGCACAATAAAACTGAAGTTTCTTCATCACAGATGTCAATATTTTTCTAAGGAGCAAATATAGAGGTTTGATGGAACATTCACTGAATCCAGCAATGCATCTCTGTTTGTAAGGGGTTTTGAGAAGTTAAGGAATTTAGTATAGGCACGGTAACTCATAGCCACTCGTCCCTTTGACTGAAATATTGACTGAATTTTTTTTTTTTTTTTTGAATTGGATTTTATTTAAGGACTCAACACATTATACGCATAATGCAAACAAATCATACATAATACAATTTTGTCAATCTCACATTTTTATATAAATGTTTGGATTTCAGTATTTTATCACATCACATCACATATTGGACACTAAAAAAACCCAACAATATTAAATCAAAATAAAATAAATATCACAGTCACATCACAGTTTGGTTTTGATTAAGATCGCATTTACATAATAAGATTATATGGTGATCTCATTTGTTATTTAGATAAAGTCACTGTTAATATTCTCACCTCAATAATAACTAACAAAGGACCCCATTGGAAATAAGCCTTAAGGTTGATCCATCCTCATGTGACGTCATGAGTTTTTCAAACATCTCTATTTTATTAAACTTTGCAGATGATAGAAATATATCTTCTAATGGAATTTCATTCACTGAATATAAAAAATAATTTGGTAAACTTTTGATAGTGAAAAAAACTGCGATTTCCCATAGATAA
>CAJDSM010026569.1:4193-15252 GCA_903981925.1 Ostrea lurida | reverse complement strand
GGGGGGAAAAATGAAGAGGATTTTTATTTGGTCATGTGAATGAATTCTACTTCCTGAAGTTTACATTTGATGAAATAAAAAAAATATTTACCAGAGTTAAGTTGCGGGTAGGGGCTACTCTTTTGAGCGCACTTCTGAGATGAGAGGGGGGGGGGGGTAATGTAAAGTGCTTAATAGTAACTATTATGAAACCTGATATCAACTATCGTCACTCTCTATTTGGTAATCTTTTATATCCCACATAAGACCACCCTTGGTACACGTGCTCGAGAGACTTAACAATAATTAAAAGATAAGGATAGCTAACAGTTGATAGACGCAAGTAGAAAGATATAATATTTAACCAGAAGAATAATGTTCTCTAATAGATTATAGTCAAATCTCTTGCCCGTATGGCTAAGAGAATAAATAGGAGCCTAATAGTGTCATTAAATCTATTGTCGACAATATCCTATTGACTTAATATTGTTATGCATACATTAGACACAATGAAATTATAGAAACCTTTCGGGGCTGATATAGAAGCAAGTTCACAAGCTTCCATTTAACCAAATTTACTCACCCCTTTTCATCTTGGTAAAATCAATATAACATTGAGGTTTTTTTTACAGTCCTTTATTCATCATGCAAACAAATTCTCTAGTTGTTCTTTTATCATACCTCTAAAATAAAATAAATTGTGAAACTTAAAAACGCATTCTGTTATTTCCTCGTCCAATCTTATTCGGTTTTTGGATTTCTAGAATTTTTACAAAGATCACCCCACCCATCGAGAATTTTTTTACACACTCAAAATATAACCAATTGAGTACGGGGTTTATTTCCAAAAAAGGATGAAATGGGGGGTTGCTATGGCACCGTACTCACGCTCCACAAAGCCCTTAAAAAAAGAAACCTCCACCACCCTCCATCACAGGTGCATATCATAAATCACGTTATGACAAGGCAACTTTGGAACTTCTCTTGTTAACCACTCTATATAAAAAGATAATCATGGATAACAGTTTGCTGGTTATTTAATAATCAAGATAATAATTCAATGCGAGGGACGTCAACATCTCATCAGTTTATCCAATTGTAATACAACCAATACCGCTTCGTCCGTTGAAGTAATACAACAATTACTCACACTCTCAACACTTCCACACCACTATACTAGTAGAGATGCACCACCACCCAACACCACTTAAAAAAGAAATTCAGTCTTAAAAAACTCATAGTGCAACCAATTAAGACCAGGTTTTCATAATGTACCAAGGAACACGCAGATCACTTCTTATTAGCGCTAATATAAATGAAGATTAACATAAGCGGTAAATCATAAATGATCAAAATCCCTAATTTTAAGGACCATGCTGTGATTCTTCGAGACTTTCACCAATGATATGTGTAATCTCATTGGTGATCCGTGGGCAAGACGGAATCGGACTTAGGCCCTAATGAATTAGGCCTCTTCCTAGTCAAAGGATCATAAGTCTAAACAAGTGAACCAATATAGATCAAATACAGGTTACCATGAAAATACAGTATTTGCCCAATACAATTATATTACTACTAATACCATATCCATATCTGTTATTACTATACATCATCACGATAGAATCACCGAATGTAATGTTTAGAGAAAGAGAAGTGGGTGGGTCAAGGATGGATAAGATGAAAATGAAGGAAAAGAAAGAAAAGAAATGTAAGCAGATAAGAATAGAATGGTGCCGGTTTGGAACAGAGAAACAAAGAGCTAGAAAGAGCTATCACATAGAACAAGCACGATCTCTCTTTGTTGCAGTCGTCCAATGTCCAGCCTCTGTGGTTAACTATTCGGGTACGTTATACAGGGTCCCTTCCAATATATCTAATATTGATTTTAGTTATTGGCAGGCATTCTGTGCCGCATACAACTACACAATGCGACTCTTGTTATTAGGTTATGGTTTTTGACAATGTAAGTGCGGAGATAATGTATCAGATTGGTTATCATGCTTAATTAAAATCATAAAGACGCAGGTTTCACCCCCAATCTTGGGGCCAATTCTCATTTTATATCTACGTTACCTTTTGTGTTAACCGTCATGCTTGCTATCGTGAATAATATCAAAATTCACATCCAAGAAGAGCACTCCAACCAACACCTGCACCACCTAATGTATACTTCTGGATCTAATCATTGAGCAGCCTCTCGTGCACTCCAAAACAAACGCTTAATTCGATAAGCTTCCTGCAAAAGCAGACGCATACTTAGTCGGTTAAGCTTCTAGTGGCCGTCTTGCTACCCCAAACTGATAGCACCAACAAGTCTTCTCTGCAATATGTTAAATTCTAAAGTGTACCCATTCCCTGAACTGTGCTCTATTTCCACCATACCTCACGCAATAAGCAGACTCAGTCAAACATAAGAAACTAAACTCAAGAAGCTTTAAAAATACCCAAAGGAACAAAAGCCTTCTAACTCTCGGCGACTCGTGGAGGAGGAATCGCCTAGCGCAGGCTTGAGGGTTGTGAGTTGTATATGTCCAAATAATCTGAGGTCCGCACTTATGTTCGAGAAGAATAGCATACGGGGGCTCACAACAAACGTAGCACTACAAATCACTGAGAAGTGCACTGTTTATCGTTGTACATCTAAGCCAACAGTGCACTTTTCACAAAAAAAAATCGTATACAGCAGGTAAGAATAAAAATTTTGTGTCCATGCCTTGTATTCAGCCTGAAGTCGTCATTATGCCCTACGGGAGAATGCAAGTTTTGTTATTCTATTTAATGTACCTAAGTCTTTGCTCAAAAAAAAAAAAAAAATGAAATGAACAATTTATTGAATTAACAGTGGTTTTAAAATTTGTTCATCTTCATAGGGGTAAAGAAGACATGAATAAGTAGAAGAGATGGTCGTTAATCTAGGTTCTCGAAATTGTCGCGATGCAACCCAGAATTTCGATATGGAGACTTTTCCAAGAAGCGTCAAATTCTTAGATACGATGAACAATGGATGCGATCGGAGGGTTGACTTATAATTGAGTATCACCTAGCTTTGAGGAACTTGAATCAACGATGTTCTTGAGTTTATATTGCGACGGCTAATATATTACTAGCTCTCGGATAACTGTCTCTAAGAGCTGTAAAGATTGGCGGAGATGCCAAGTTTTAATGAGTAAATTGTGATTTCTAGGTATGAAAAATTATTGTTGAGGGTTGTGGGAAGGATTTAGCGGCACTTAGTCTATGTCTTGATTTTCCCTTCCCGAAATATTCTGTTCGAGGATTTGTGAATCTCTACATTGAATAGTCAAAAGGCGTATGAACTATTGCAATTAACATTGCGCAATTCCAATATGGCGATCAAAAGTAAGTATTCAATACGGTATCAATTTCGATGAACCAGATGCGCATGTCAAAAAATTTTGTCTTTTCAGTGATGCTCCTGTACCGAAATGTTAGAAATTCGAAACATATAATTCAAATGTTAAAGAGCTGAAAAATGAAGTGCCAAAGACTGAAGCCAAATACGTCAAAGGATCAGCGCTATATTCTTTATTTTGGTACATCTAGTAAAAGAATATACAAAACTTCTATACTTCGTAACATCTTATTTCTTCTTTTCCATTTCTTAACTTAAGTTCTTTTTTTTTTTAATTCTCATTGGTTTTCTTTATTGCGTTTTGTCAAACTACCTTTGAAATCAGCAGAAGGAAAATTGTTTACACTTTGGACGTGTGGGGGTAATCAAAATTGATCTCAAATATTTTCATTGTATATACTATTTAGTTACTCCGAATTTACCTGATCAAGACAATGCGCTCACAGCAGGTGTGACCGGTCAACGGGGATTACTTACTCCCCAAGTCTCTGATATCACCTCTGGAGTATCCAGGAATCTGTGTTTGTCCAATTCTTATTTTGTATTTTATTTCGGTTCGAACTTACGCGATATGAATCCATCATGTATATTCGCCTTTATATCTAATGTTTGGTGTGATCTAGCGATGTTTTAGGCTTGAATATTTGTTGATTTTCACAATAGATATATAGATGAAATTGTAGCAAAGCACACAATTATAATCAATACTACAATCAATTGAAGATCAACCCCTGTGTTCGACATTGAAATATCTCTTTAGCGTATTCAATAAAATTATTAGGAATTATATATAAAAAAAAAAAAAAAAACAGTCGCGTTAGTATAACATACATGTATTTTGTTGAAATGATACTAAGTTACTCACAAGTGTGTTTGGATTAGTGTGAATTATTTCCGTTTCTAAACGATGCTCACAGTTGCTTTTTATTGGTACATCATAAGATAATAATATGTTACCGCTCTTGTCCATGTTTGCTTATATACATGTAATTCATGCAAATATTTTCTGTAATGAATTTATTTTTAAAAAATTTAACATGATTATTTCCACATTAGTTTTATTAACAATAAGTCTTCATTTTTATACACAACACACATCCACAAACACAGACCAATCAAATCGCGTATGTGTACAAGACAGTTTTAATAAAGCTTTAAAAAAACGCATACATAATATTGTTTTGACCTACTTGCTGTCGCCTTTGGTAAAAAGTCCTATATATAAAACCATTTTTGAATCGCGTCTTCATCGTTTAAACTTTCACAAAATCGGATCACTGTTCACACGGCAGAATTGGTGTCATCTATTTGTTGCCGAGTTTTCGAAGCAACTTTATATCATTTTTTTTTTCTTCGATACCCCAAAAAAACCTCTCTCCCGTGGCGAAGCGATGTTTTTCATATAATGTAAAAATAACACCACCACATCTCATATTAATTATTTTCTTGTTTATTCAACACACAATGACCGGGGTCATTCTTCACATATGGACGACAGGGATCGATAATGACTCTTCGGCGACCACAGGTACCCACGGTGCTATATCGAGATAATTAACAATGCCTTTATGTTCAACAGACTTTAGCACTGCAAACACCGTGGTGAATGACGAAAGCGAATTTGGCATTATAATGTGAATTTTAGGCAACAGGAAAAAATATTTCTAGAAAAATGCGGCGTCATAACGAAAATGGCGATGAATTGGGAGTTAATTGTATTTAATTATTTTTATTAAGGTCCTCCGTTACAGAAGTTGTTGTGTTTTGTGGTTGTTTTTCTCTTGGGTTTTTTTTTTCTTTTGTTTTTTTTTTTTTTTTTTTCTTTTTGTTTTTTTTTTTAAATTTTATTTAATTTTTTTGAATTGTAAATTTTCTTCTGTTTTGCTGTGCTGTGTGTCTTTTTTTTTTTAATTTGTTTTGTTTTATTTTTTTTTTTTTTTTTTTCCTTTTTTGTTTTGGTGTCGTTGGTGTGTTCTTGCTCTTTTGTCTTCTTCTTTCTGCGCGGCGGTGGGCGTTTGTTCTCGTTCTTCTCTTTCTTGTTGCTTCCTTTTTTTTACTTCATTTTCATTTCTTCTTTTAGATTCTTTTTTCTTTCTACAAAGGGCGGGAGGGGTTGTTTTTTGGGGCCTTTCTTATGTTTTTTTTTTTCACATTTTTGGATTGTGTAATCAAGTTTCAGGAGCAAGAGAAGTTTCAAGGGAGTTTTTATATAGAATTTTAGTGGGCCACCTTAAACTAAAACAACATGTACACACAATCAAATCATGTGATTTTTTATGGACGGGGTACAATCGCTAACAATTTTTTTTTTTCTTACAAATACCTTTAACATTTTAAACATGGCTCTTTGTGTAGAGTTTGGGCAGTTCACGAATCTGTGACAAGTCGCGAATAGGCTTTTTGTTCGCAAAGCAGCAGATTCATCTTATTGTCTGTGAAGGAAACACTCCCGTATCACAGCACCATAGATTTTATGGCGATATAATTGCAATAGTCTATTAGATTTAAGAACGTAAAACTCAGAGTATCAGCTTTGTTAAGATAGCGTTTAAATTCATTGCCATTGAATGCTTGGTGTTTGCCCAATTAATCAATTAACATCTTCACCGCAGGCCAAAATTTCAACATGATCGTCATTTCATACACTCAGGTTGGTTTTGTATCTTGTTTCGGTATTTGAAAATTTCACGAATATAATGCTTAGTATGGTGGAAGGTGAAAATTTGTTTTAAAAATACGTCTCCATGACAAATGACAGAATCCGACTATTGTATATGTTTTTGTATTTGTCACTATATCAGTATATGTTGCGCGCGCGTGTGTGTTTTGAATTCTTCGTTCGGTATAAATGATGCGATACATATATGATTTAAATTGCCCTACTTTGTCCACGAATTTTAAGTGCGCTCTTTCTACTACGATAAATGTTAATTTCGATCAGCATCTAGATTTAAGAAAGATCAGAAATGCTTTATTATACAGACTGTTTCGAGACATATAAATTTACACGTAGGAAAATATATATATAATAATAAATGAATAAAAAAAAAACACCACCAAACCCCCCCCCCCCAAAAAAAAATCCGCCAATCTGTCGCCCATCATTTACAGGATAACATTGTTATATGTTCGGGATAGTGATTGAATTTAATACGTTTTTATAACTTTGCAAACGTCAACAAAATGTTGTTTCGGTGAACGCATTGAAAAATCCTACAACAATTGTTTTCCATGTTATATTAAATTTCATTCATTCAGATATTTTTTTCCCATAATGATTTTGATTCTGGACAGCAAAATATTAAATGTTCAATACGTTCCACTTGTTCACAACTTGAAAAGTAACAATATATTCACAAATGAATACGAGAATGGGATTGGGCGGCAGTCTTATTGCCTAAGTTAGCCCTTGAGCGTTGTGGAATCACTGCCGTGTAATCTTCAGTACGCCCCTTTTCATTATTATGTGGGTGGCATGTGGTTTTAACCTCTGGTCATCTCTTTGACAATGACCCTATTCAATTACGTTTCTACTATTTTCATTCATTTTACAATCAGTTAAGTTCTTTTCATTGTTAGATGTAATTGTATTACCCCTCCCCCCTTCGTTATATCTAATCTTGTAAAGTAAAACATTATAGTAGTTCTGGATTGTTTAATTCAATTATGGCTTTATTGTCTTTTCAGATAACACATAGAAATTCTTCACTGTGGATTATCAAGAAAGAGAAAAAAAAAAATAAATGTATTAGAAAATAAAAAATTCCTCTCTCTCCTCTCTCGTCTTCTCCTCTTCCTCTCCTCCTCTCTCCTCTCATCTCTTCTCCTCTTCTCTTCATCTTTCTCTCTCGTTTCCCTCTCGTCTCTCTCCTTCTCTCTCTCTCTCTCTCTCTCTCTGCTCCTCTTCTCTCTCATCTCGGTCTCTCTCTCCTCTCTCTCTCTCTCTTCCAGTAAAACCATGGATGAACATACCATTGTATGGGAATAGTTGGAACTCTATTGCACAACTTTCCAATGAAATAAGTTAAAAAAAAATAGGCCATGGATGTATGCCACACATCCTCAATCGTTATTATACCACCACATGCTAGGATATGGGCAATACCTACGTCAAACGACAATCTAACTTCTAAGTTATGGTCAGGACACGAATCTGCACACACAGACGGACAGATAGACAGACAGACAAACAGGGTACATGACACATCGTCTGATGGTGAGGCATCCATGTGCCAAACATAGAATGCCTATGTCAAAGAACAAAGAAATTATGGCCCGGATACGAATTCATGTTTTAAAAACATAATTTTAACCTTTATGTCAAAGTCATACAGAGGTAATGAATATATGCGACACATCGTCTCATAGTGATACACTCGAAGATCCATGGACACCTTGGCCTATACGGTTGGATTCATCGGCCCAGACACTTCCAGCACTTTAATTGAATATTAGAAAACCCGCTGAGCTGGTCTTATTACAAGCGCTGTTCGAGTAACGTGTGTGAGAAGACCGAGGCGCTGTCGAAGATATTGAGGGATGGTATGGCCATTTAGTGTCCAACTGTGTGGACTGAAGTGTCCATGGGCCGAAACGTCTTTGGACCGAAGTATCTGATATTCTGCCAAATATTGTACATGTATACCTACCTCAAAGAAGTTATGGCCCAAATACAAATCTGCACAGACAGACAGTCGGACAGACAGACAGACGGACACACAGACAGATACTACCCCCCCCCCCCCCACACAACAAAAAAACTTTGTTAAGCATATTTCAAAGTAAAGCTTCAAATGCTACTCTTCAGTCTTTTATAAATGTGCCACAAGCTTAGTGCTTTTATTTTCCTTCGAAAACCAAAATCACCGAACAATGTTTCCACACCCGAGTACATGTGACGTCATTACAGGATGTTTCAACCCTAACCCAGATATTTTAAAAAGCTTTCTAGAAATGCATTCGACAGGTATATTTTCTTTTATGAAGATGTTGAAAGATTTCTGAAGTAAATGGATAAGNAGCTTTCACATCAGCAAGAGAATTATGAGCAGTATAGTTTTTCCCCTAGTAAAACGTTTACCAATGTGGAAGGTCTGTCATTCCCTACATCTTCTTTCTTGAACATTTTACGTGAATTTTTCAATGTATCAGCACATCCATATACATGCGTCATAATCTCTGATAATAAGTTGCACTCATATACAGTTTGTGGCACAAGATTGGAATATCATAAGACATATGTTATGTCCAACTCAAATAGGTACTTAAATTAAGGGCATACGCAACGTTCGTTTTCTGTATATATTTTATAGAAATATTCTTATTATAAAATCATACTACCTTTAGATATTCTTTGACAAAAGATTAGACCATATTCCTGTGATTTGGAAAATATAACAGTTGATGAAGAAGGTAATTTGTACAATTATTCATACTTGAATTCTGAGTTACCTCTCTTTGGAGAATGCAAATGCAATGCACCTGTACGTATAAAGGGGCTACGCATACTACAAAAACAGTGTCAGTTGTTGTATAATCATATCTTCATCATCATCAAATAATTCCAAAGGGATTGAATGATGTTTGCGCTGTCTGTAACTCTTATTATTATCATTGGAAGTCTTCAATTTTGGAGATAGAAAAAAAAATTGTGAAATGTACATTGCGTATGCCCTTAAGCTCCTCTAGATATTCAATGATTTTTAATAAACTTAATCTCATAGTTTCTGCTTTAACTTCACACCCATTGTAATACATAGTGTTGTTTTGAAAAAAAAAAACCTCTATGAAATCCCAGATATTGCTGTAGCACTTTTACTTATTGGCTGATTAGGTTGTGTGTAGATATTGAATTAATTGTTGCAATCATATGCAGAAAGGTGGACAAAATCAGCCACGACTCAAACCAGTTGTTTCAATATCAAAGATAACAAACTCTCGGTTTTTGATTCTCACCTTTCCTGAAATGAATATTTAAAAACATATAGTATACATATATTATACTCAATAGTAAATACATCTAAAAAGGTTAGCAAATAAAGGAGCACAATTCGTGCCCATTGGAATTCCATGACCCCCGTGGGTACGGTGGGACCACAATAGGGGATCAAAATTTTACATGTGAATTTATAGCGAAAATCTTTCATTATTGTCTTCTCAAAATCTATTCAACCAGAGGAAATAATATTTACCACAAAGAGACACAGAGTAGATTCAGATTTGATCAGATCATCGCCCGGGGGTAGGGTGGGGGCACACTAAGGGATCAAAGTTTTGCAAAGAATGTTTTCCAGATCCACTGGATCCATTTTAAGGAAACTTGGTACAAATCATCACTGAGTGAAAGGGATTCACTTTTGTTCCAAAAAAGGACCAGACCCCCATCAAAGGCGAGATAATCACGACGTCGCAAAAATAATGTGAAACGGACAATATTTCTTTAACTATTTAAGATACAGTTTTCATTAAATGTATATAGATTGGTTATGGGAAGATTTTTCATTTTATATTAAACATATATTGGCCGAGGTTGAAGGCCACATTGACTATGTTAGTCCCAAGGGACGGAANATAAACAAATATTGGCCGGGGTTGAAGGCCACATTAACTATGTTAGTCCCAAGGGACGGAATATTGCTCGACGCGGAGCGGAGGGCAATATTTTTGTCCCGAGGGACTAACATCATCAATGTTGCCCGAAAACACTGTCAATAATTGTTTTGTTATATGATAAACAAAACGAATCAATAAAATAATTTGCTATATTCAGTAAAGAATAGTTTTTACATTCTCTATGTAGAGAAAACTCTGAAACATAGTTGATATTTGCCCCTCCGAAAATTATTTTCGAGATAACATGGGTCGTGCTCTTGTTATTTCTATTCTTTAACAGTTGTCCACGGTCGGTGTCGGTGTTGGTAGTGCTATCTAGAGAATCCTGCCATGATTGTTTTCATTTTGTTAAACTTTATCTCGTTTTTAATTGTGACGTCATGTTTGTTTGTTTTGTAGTCGCGAGGTTTTTATTACGTTACAATAAATCAATCTACTTGTTACAATCAAACTCTGTAAAAAGGTGGGAAACTCTTTACATGTACCAGTCAATATTTAAAATTAAATGACCATCAATATTTTTTCGGAGGAGCAAATATCAGTTATGTCGAACCTTTTCTCTGTATAGAGAATATAGAGACTATTTTTACTGAATATATGACCTTTTGGCCTTTGCCTTTACCCGAACAGCAACGTGGTGTTGATCATATACATTGTAGGTGTTGAGGAATGTGTAGTATGAATTCTTTTTCAGCTATGTTATGATCCTTTTGCCAATACCATGGGGTGAACATTTTCACAGGAATAAAGATTTATGAAAAATCGTCTTATTCACATTTTTAATGCATTATTTGATATCATCAATATCTGTATATTCATCAATTTAGCGCTAGAAAAAAGGAATAAAAATACTGGCATTCCGAAGCTCAGTTTTGTGTTACTAATTATCTTGACGTGTGTGAATAAAATATAATAACAAAAGATTAATATGTCATTTATTATCATAATGAAAACTGTTGGCGTGATTAACCAAGATCAAACAAATGACGTATAGAGAAAAATTGGCTGGAGCAACTAAATACAAACACCCGTTTACTAATGACTAGATATACAACTATTGACTAGGTTTTCAAATGAGCAAAAAATAAACATGTA
>CAJDSM010026568.1:32321-42711 GCA_903981925.1 Ostrea lurida | reverse complement strand
AAAGGCCAAAGATAACGACACGTGATCATTTTCGTTAAGTCTCAATTTTAAATACAAAACAAGAGTTGCCAAACATACCCCTGGACAAAACCAGAGGTGGGAATCCGGTGCCCCTCTCTAGACGACTACCAGCTAGCATCGACGTATAAGGCCCCACCACACGACCTTGGGGCCAAGCGTCCCCCCTGCCTTCCCTCGACCAAGTCACCCGACCCCCTTCTTTACCGCCTGCCTCCCGCGCCCCGCCGGTCCCCCTCAGCCCCTAGCTCGCCACACCCCACTCAGAACGCCCCACCAGCCGCGTGCCTGCGCCATTGTCCTGACAATCAGGTTAAATCGGTAAGTAATTCCGTAGTCACAAACCATCAGTATATGTTATTTGAAAACGAATTTTTCTTTCTTGAACCACTTGCTCATGCAATCGCATCCAGAGAAGCGCCGGAAAATATAAAATCCATCAAGAGACTCGAACAAAACTCGTATACAAACCGTATGGTACACACCCCGAATGACAATGACAACACCATCTCATACAACGACTCGAGATAAGGGAATCGATGCTCTCCGTAGAAGCATAGGCGCTTACCACCATTTTTAATATCACTTGTTTGATATCGGTCCGACCGCCCAAGCCCCCCACATCCCCAAACCTAATCATTATAGCCCAACACAGTTTTTTCTTTTTATTCTTATTCTTCTATACCCTTCTCGCTTCTGTCTTACAAAAAACCCCACAATGGTCGATGAACACCACCCGTAAAAATAAACAAAAAAACAAAAAAAAAAAATAATCTTTCTGTACTCTCTCAGCAAAACACACACAAAAAAAAAAAATCAACCAAAAAGCCTAAAACCAAATCTTACCATTTCCAGAATGATCACTTAAAACACACCCCCGGCTGTATCGGGTCTTCGCCTCCCACCCGTTGTATTACTTTCCGTATTTTATGGCTTTTTCTTTTTAACAGGAAATAAGAACAGTCTGCACCTATCCATTGTACGCCGGCCCGCTGCCCACTCTACCTCAGGTATCTCTCCGTCTACACTCTTACTCTTTGATCGAGTTCACCTGTTCACAAGTACTGGTTCCCCAGGGTTTAATATTAACAGTCCTCCACTCTACACCACCGGGCGGATCACGGCCTACATTATGCCAATATGGCACAAAATGAAATCAACTAACAAGTTCTAAGGCGCTGATGCCTATAAATTTACCCGCAAGCTGTGCTAATCACACTTTACACGATCTTACTGGTTATCCAAGTAAAAGAACATATGGCGCACAATTCCCAAGTTTTTAATCAAAAAATTTGTGATCGATGTTCCAATGTATAAAAAACACTCTATTTGGTTTCTTCTGACCACTCGGGGCGCGGGAACGCCGGGACTCATGAGGCCCGTCTTTGGTTTTTAATTTATTCTTTTTTAACGCAAGCGGGGGTCCATAGTTATTTCCCTATACGTGTTCCATCTTCAACTCCATATTTCATATCTCACTGTCATCATTTCACAATCTCTTCGTTTTCCGCTTTGACTCTTCTTTCCCGCCACTAACAAAAACCAACTAGAACAATTCTAAACTGAGAATACACCACTCAATAAATTCCGAACAATCGTAATGGCTCGAGGTGTATCCCCGTCCTCACCAATACCGCCGCCCCTTGGAACCGACGATGAAGAGGGGTTTGTAGACGAAGGAAGAAGGCCCTCTTCGGAGAAACCTTGATCTTAGAGAGCATCAATATGTAATTCTACAGATAACAAACAATAACTTTGATATGATAAATTCTACAACCAATATCAGGAAGTTTCAGGTAAAGATATACCATCGTCTGGTTCAATAAAAGAAAGATTTTTGTTAAGAAAAATATCGAACACTCATATATATTTGCATGTATAACTATTTGATCTACTTCATTTTTGGCCCCACATTACCCGAGTAGGGTCATGTTTGACAACTTTATCTTACTTATCAGGAAGCTTTTCTGCCCAGTGGTCTTGAGAAAAGATTTTAAAGATTCCTATATTATCATATATAAAATTTTGATCCCAATTGGGGCCTCCATCGTACCCCCGGTTATTGGGTCATGATTTGAACCAAACTTGATCTCCTCTATATTCAGGAAGGTTCCATATAAATTTCAGCTTCTGGTCCAGTGGTCTTGAGAGAAGATTATTAAGAATTACTACTGATAGAATTATATTCTTAAACTTCGATACCCTATTGTGGCTCCATCGTACCCATGGGGTCATGTTTGAACAAACTAGAATGTCTCTATATTACAAGGAAGCCTCCATGTAATCGTTTCGGTTCCCAGCGCCCACAGACTTAACTGTCCGGGTGCCGTCTCTAACAGCTGGGGGGGAAATTTAGAGGTGCATCAAGGTCAAGATTATCGTTCAGTGCCATATGAGGAATAAGAAGGCTATTTTGGAAAGAATGACGGCCAATTCCATTGAGCTCATAAAAATGTGGGCTTTTTTTAAAGGAAAACTAGAATACTGTGAGTAAAACTCACAAAGATAACCCCCGCCACCCACTTATCTTTCGCTCACTGCAGTCACTGAAGCTTGAACAAGAAGATATAGCCTGGCCACAAATTTCATTGTAAAAAACCTTGTTGACCTTTGAGACCAGGGTCAAGGTTAGTTCAGAGGTCATTGGATGAAAAAGAGTGATACACCCTTTCATGGTGTCACTAATATGCCAAAATATAATCCAGTTTAGAAAAGTTTAACCTTTGACTTGAGGGTCAAAAGTTATGTTCATTATTGCCATCAAGGTCACACTAGGTCATGATGTATGCAAATATATCTCTATATTGATCACCCATTATGCTAGTATGGTATGCATACGGTCAAAGACAAAGAAGTTTAGGGCGAACCTAGGACGAATAACACCACGCAGACGGAGCAAACAGAGAACATGAGCACATGCGATAGATGATGCATCCATGTACCAATACAGGAAGCCTAGGGAAAAGAACAGAGAAGTTTATGGCCCGGACACGAATTCATGTATAAAAACTGTATTTGTGATTCTTGAGGTCAAAGGTCAGGTATACAAGGTCATCAATTGACGCGGAACATCGTTCTGTGTGTACACCCGTATATGCCAAATATGGTATCCTACCTACAGAAGAACAGAAGATTGGCCACGACACGAATCTGCAACGACAGAGGAGAGACAGCGAGGTGATTCGCTATATACCCCCCAAACTTGTTTAGGGGTATATGATTTAAAATTCAAAGAGAAAAATAACCATATTATTTAGATGATGAACATCTTTTATTTCATTATGCATACAAGGATCTGACAACAAAGAACAGTGCGTTTAAACAAGGATGTCTGTGAGCTTAATGAACCTCATCTCGAGGGATACCCCGCTCTCAAGGGGAACATGTAATATAGCTCGCTTTACCTGAGAGAATTTGTTTTCTATTTCCTCAGTTGCTAAGGATTTATTGAATAATATATTACGTTCTTTAGTCGTTTGACAGCGTAAAAGCGTTCTGAATTAGTATAGTTCTCGCAGTATGGGCCTCCTAAATGAAGCTCACTCCTATGAACGTCCAAGCCAAATACCAATTGTGTCTGATGTTTGGTAATTATGTGTTCAGTAGATAGGAAGATGGCGACGAAAATATTGATAGATATTCACATTAAGGGAAGCTGCCAAATTTTTTATTGAAAGAAGTTGAAATAATATGAACAGAAGTTGACAGTTGACGACCTCGTGACGTGAAGTGTCGGTAAGCGTGGTATGGGACCCCTAGATGAAGTCATACACCCAAAATTCAGATTTGGCTGTGATATGCGTTTCAGAGAAAGTGCGACGAAATAGTTGTTTCGGTTACCCATCAATATTCCTCAAAAACGGGAAACTGGGTTTCATTCCTGACGTGGACAGAGGTTAAAAACAGTATACCCCCCCTCTTTCGGAATGGGGTGTATAATACCCAAACGTGTGGATACAAGTTATCAATACACAGGTACAGAGGGCGTCAAAATGCCCTGAAAAAACCGGGAGAGCAATCACGATTTCAAGTCATCACTAACTGCTTTGGTTCAACCTGTAAGCTGATCAGTTTATTAAGATACTGTAGTGCCAATTACTTTTCCATAATATTATTTATCTTTTCAACATTTTTTTAATAAGTTTAAACATTATAACTAATTCTCGGGTATTGTCAATTTTGCACTTTCTGGAACTTTGTCCCCTCAAATATTGATACAGTAATGATGTCCTCATTGCATGCTGTGTAAAACTTGCATTGCACATGTAATCAAATTACACCTATGATAGAACATTAATCTTCCTCAAACATCATTTCCACATGTTTACAAAAGTTTAACAACTAACTAATCTAATTTTTCAAAGCTTTACATCTTTGCTGCTACTTCCCCACAATTCTTACCCTTCGCGCATTGGCCCTATTTTAAATTTTCGTGACACATGAAACCAATGTTGTAGATGTGTTCATACTGGCTATTCAATTCTAGAACAAACTAGCTGATAATACGTCGACTTTATCACGTGGCATTAAGTACTAGATTAGTACTATATTCTCTATTTAGAGTATCACAGACTTCTTTATTCAATGACGAGCAGATGAATAATTTTACCCAGTGTACCTTTAAAACTCTCTGTAGGAGCATCATAGAACGATACCAAACTGTACAACGAGTAGACCAAATACTCTTGAGATCGATTTTGGAATGTGCAGGGTTTCACTTTCGTCTCCCTCAAAATTTACAGAACAAGGCTTGTTAGGTGTAACACTTGATGCCCCCGGTACGCCCCAGTGGACAGCGTGAAATATGAAGCCCATCACTATCATTTCCAATATGACCCAATGTTAAAGTCTTTTGAAGACAAACAGCGGACAGGTAAAAAAAACTATATCCCCCAAAATTGTGATTCTTGGGCATACCATGTTTTAAAATCTTCTTTCCCTAGTATACCTCTGAATGCAAGTGAAAATGAATCTTTTGACCATATTGTACCCAAACAATGTTTTGTAATACATGTGTGATGCAAGTATTGTAAAACGTTTCGTAATCTAAGACAGAAGTTCACACCTTTATTTTAGCACATCAAGACTTTGCTTTAATCCAAATACAACCCTAATTCACGACTTACCTTATTAAAGTAATATAACTTAACACTTAAACCAGAACATGTATTTAAGTGAAAGACATTCAACTTAACTTACTTACAGAAGGTAATTATATTTTATTTACTAAACTTACCATTAGATACATGATTTATGCAAATAACTAATTCAATGACTAACCCCTTAAGGTATTATCTTACAGATGGATAAAATCAATTCACCCACATGTACCCTTAAGGTGGTAAATCTAATTAACTCAGATGTACTTAAGGTGGCATAACTAATTAACTCAGATGTACCTCAAGCTGGAAAATTAACCTTAACCTCAGATTTCCTTGGATAAATTCTTTAATTAACCCAGATTTACCTTTAAGCTGGATAAAAATAAACTAATAACTCAGTGTACCTTAAGGTGGATTAAATCTAATTAACCCAGATTTACCATTAGGTGGATAATCTAATTACTCAGGTTGTACCTCAAGGTGGATAAATCTTATCAATCAGATTTACCTCTAAGGTGGATAAATCTAATAACTCAGTTTGTACTTAAGGTGGTAATCTAATTAACTCATTGTACCTCAAAGGGGATAAATCTAATTTAACTCAGATTACCTTAAGGTGGGATAATCCTAATTTAACCAGATTTACTTAAGGTGGATAAATCTTAATTAACTTCAGTCTGTACCTTTAAAGGTGGGATTAAAATCTAATTAACCAGTTGTACCTTAAAGCTGACATATTCTTTAAATACTAAACATTCCTCATCTTATCCGCCATATTTCTTTCCAGATAGCCTATTTCATTTCACCTGTATAATACCCCAAAAGTGATTGTCACACCTGAGTGATTTATTCTTAGCTGAGACTCGACCAGTGCACACCCCGATAGTAATGTATAGGGAATGAGAAACAAATGAAATCCGTTTTTAAAAAATGAGACTGCATTGCTCAAAATTACAGTTATACTTATGTACATATCAATAGAACATCTATTAGTGAATTAGATATTAAATGAGAAATGCGCAAAAGAGTTCTTCTTGCAACCGTGCATTGACCATGCAAGTATTGCAGTCTAGTCATGTCTATTAAATCTAAAAATCGCGACGTGATATCATTCAGCAATTACATACTAATGACTGGATAAGCAAAAGACATAAATGATACTTGTTCGCAATCAGTTTCTTGCAAGACTGGTGCAATATGACACTGCACATAGGCATGCTCGACCAAAAAATAAAGCTTCCAAATCTACAGAAAGATCATACCCGGGACCGGAGGTGTGCACATTACCAAATATGTTACTAGACTCTCTTTATCTGATAAAAATTCCAGACAACTAAACATAATAAACTCCATTTGCATACTCGAACAGACCTTATTCTGGTCGACTCCGACTTACTAGTAATACAGTACCACAGGTACACTGTCGTCCGTTGCCAAATGAGGCATGTTTCAATCAGGGGAAAATGTCACAGAAGTGGAATTCCAAAATGATTGATTGCTTCGCAGATTTAACAGGGAATCCGATCATTGCCATGTTGTTTATGTGTTCGACATCCTGAGCATTCTGTTTATATTAATAATCATTGCAGATTCTCATACGAGTTTTTCATAATTCTAAATTTTTGTGTCAAATCAAAATCACAGTGACCGCATTCATATCGATTATTATGTCATTACTATCTATTCGGAAAGATATACATCTAAGTGAAATATTACGGTATTACAACCATAATGACATCACCTTTCAAAGTTTTCTTTTTGATCTTGGACATTCCATAATTATTGTTCGCAATCACGCTTGCATTGCACATCGACTATCCATCGGATCGATCCATGGAATTAGAGAGAGAGTGACAGTATTGAGTATGGATTTCGTGCAAAGTAAATGAAGAGTGAAAAGAATAGTAGAGATGAGCCTATAGGGCAATATATGACTTGCTTCGAGATTCTTTAAAAGAAGAATTTAAAAAAAAACCCAAACCCTCATCCCCGCCCCCCCCTTCCAAAGAACCCAAAATAGATGTGTTTATACATTAGGAACCATCGATGATCAAATTTTGATTTAGAACTTGGAATTTCTGCAGTAGTTCTTTACTTGGATACACCAGTAGACGTGTAAGAGGAGAAGAGATTTAAAGACGTGTGATGTACACAGCTTGAGAGGGGGTATAATTATAGGCATCAGCCTTTTTAGAACTTGTTGATTTCATTTTTGTGCCATATTGGGGCATAATGTTGCCTGGATCGCGGGTGAGTTAACTTATATTACAGTACTTGAAATCGAATACATAATGTAGACGAAATACTGCCAATTATATGCAACTTTTCCTTTACTGCGATTTATTTTGTTACATTTTTACTTCATATGTAAAGACAGAAGAAGTAAAAATGGCTAATAGGTGGCGATATCAAACAGTGATATTAAAAATGTGGTTGCCATGCTCTCGAGCATGCATTCTTTCTAGGAGTTATGAGATGTGTCATTGTTCATTGTGTACATCGGTTTTATACGAGTTTTTCATCTCTTGATTTTTATATTTTCTGATGCGATTCTAGGCAATTGTTCAACCGTTTTTATACACTGATTTTGACTTACGGATTACTCCGATTACCTGATCCCAAGGAAATGGGCGCACGGCTGGTGCGACTGGTCGACAGGGGACGCTTGCCCCTTCTAGACCGAGATCCCAACCTTGGTTTGTCAGGGGTCCAATGTTTGCCCAACTCTTGTTTTGTATTCTAATTGAACTTACGAAAAATGATCACTGTTTCGTTTATCTTGCCTTTATGTTTTAAACACATTCAATAGCTCATCAATACAGTTTAGTAGCCTTTGATTGGGGAGGGATCTTTATTGTGCCACATCTGCTGTGACACTGGACCTCGGATTTACATCCGAAGGACCGTCCTAAAATGTCGAGTTGAAAGCCACATGCAGTGATATATTGTTTTTTTTTTTGTATTACAGAAGCCTTTTAATGAATTCCAGAGAAAATAAAAACGGGTCAGCTTTTAAAGGAGCACAATTCGTGCCCATGGGAATTCCAATGAATTGCTGGAAGACCTGACCACCAAAGAGTATGTAGAAATTGTCAATGAAATATTTCAGCATCTTTTCTTATCAACTTCAGAGTACTTGTGTGTAGAATGAAATCTTATGCTTGTGTTGTGGATTTGTGAATATTAGATCCGCGCCTCGTGTGTTTTTGCGAACGGATGTATGACGTCACGGGTCTAGCCCCTGCATCTGCCTCTTTTTATGTTTGACTGTCAGCGAGTGCAGACGTGTATTTTGTATAATGTAAAAGGTAACACGTGCGTCCTATAAAGTTTTGTACTATCGGCGAGCCTTCGAATTATTACCTGCGGGAAACCCCGCCGATGATTTAGTTGATGTAGAAAAACACTATACTTGCATAAATTTCTGTCAAGATTGGTAAGAGAAACGGCATTGTAAGCAGCTTTGCCTCACTCCAATACGTCACCAAAAAGCTGCAGAGGATGCTTACTCCTCCATGGCACCTGATCCTGCCTTTGCTTTTGTCGGAGGTCCGTGTTGCCCTACACTCGATTTTGTATGGGTTTTTTGGATTATGATTACGTTTAACACTATGTTAACTTCGCCTTTTAAGCGCTAAGCGCATGAGCAAGCGCTTCTTAGGGACGTTTTCGAAATGGAAGTCGTCCCGTCAAAGCCTTCTAGTGATCAACTGTATCGTACATTTTCAATAGCCTCAGTGCTCATACACTCTAGAGTGTATACGATAATGGATTATATAAAAGATAGAGGCTTTCCGCATGAACAATTTTGTAAACAAAATGGGGTTCTTCAAAATTCTTTTGCAAGGACGGTTAACCTGTGCTTGGCAATTATTACTAACTCAAAATATTAGTTTCTCATACTTTTTATCCTTTTTATCATAACCTTTGAAAATTATCAAAGATATATTAATTGGCTGTAATGCCCACTGACAAATATATAGTTATTTCATGTTCAGAGGGTTGTAATAATACGTTTGTTAATAACAGCTACTAATAACAAACTTTTATGTTTTTGGACTATGGATTGCGTTCTACACATTGTTATACTTCAGCGAATTTATACTTTAAACATGACTAAATTAATAACCATTGTTCAACTTCCTGTATCCATTCCTTCTATTTTGTTCATTTTGCGTTCAGCAGAAGAATTTCAATATGCATATATTGAAATTTGACATGAGCTCGTTATAAAAGGAGAAAACCACGACTTTACAATATTTTTCAAGTAATTTCATCAATTAATAATATTAATTAAATGTTTATTGTTATTAATTCTTTGTCTTCGGCGATTTCTTGAACGCTCCGGCATTTGCCAGACTATACAAATTTTTTCACAAGTTAATACACTATTACTTGCTTTCATACATACAACTTCATAATTCAACACTATTTTTTGATTTTTTACAAATATAATGTAGCAGCTTACAAAATATGACTTAGTATTGAAGAAGAGGTATATCATACTGTATCTCGTGTAAGATAGGCTTAGCGCTTCTCAGATACTTTCATACTTTGATTTGCATACTGTCCAATGCCTTATATAATGCCATCTCAGTAAATTTGATCATCGGGACCTGCTTTGTCTTGATAAACGTATTAGTAGTGTGTGGACAGTTGTCCCTCAGTCTTGTGAAGATAAGTATAATAATGCGGTCCTTCAATACCTTGCGAGACTTATATCTTCACCACAAGAGGGAGTCTTTTCCAAACATTCTGCTGTTATTGAGTTTTTCGTTACCCAGGACCTTTTGGTTAATTTGTTTCCCAATCCATTTCGATTGCTGTCTCTGATATTTTAGTATCTGGAACTCTTGAACATATCTATGTCCCGCATACATCTCGAAGTATTTAATTTATGGTATATTAAGCAGCGATGTGTAGCTATGTGGCCTCATTAAAAAGCATATTTTCCCTATTATTGCCATTACTCATTTACTACTTCTTGTTTATTCTTCATGTTATGGTCATTCATTCTATCAAGTCTTTGTTATTACATATACCCACCATACAGTGCCGCTTTACCGAAACTCCAATCTATCCTCATGCGTTGTCGGATTTGAGTTGGCCTGGCGTCCGTCTAACTGTCTGTCTATTGTTCTAGATAAACAAACCGATCGTGACACAAGCTTTATTTAAACATGGATGCACGCTTGACTCAAGGGACGAAAAAACGTAAATATAATAAACAGTGATTAGTTTCGTATTAAATGTAAAATAGGGAGCAATTA
>CAJDSM010026568.1:10806-23335 GCA_903981925.1 Ostrea lurida | reverse complement strand
GGGCTGCTATTAGACAAATTGTAATATGAGGAGTAACGACAAGGTACATTTTCCAAGAAATCATCTTTAATTACCTTGAAAAACCATTTTTCAAAATCAAAACAATTTTTTCATGTTTGTGTTGGATTGAATGATCGAAAAAAATATATAATCGTGAAAGAATCACTTGAGATTGAGTGTTGTAACCCAAAATTTAATCACCGGACGTTTTTGCTCTAACCTTTGAAATGATTATGATTATTAAAATTTAGAAACATGTTTCAACATAACAATTAAATCATGGAATACTTGTAATAGATTTTTTCCTTGGCAGGTTTAGAATTAAATGGGAACGTATAAAACCGTTTTTATAATTGGAAGTTTATAATACAGATTTTGTGACAATTGACAATCTTCACAAAACTAACTGGGGCCATATACAGTGGTCACAACTTAATTGTTCCGATATGTGTCCACGTAGATTTGCTCAAGATCACACCTTTTGTGTAAAGGAATTATAGAAATTTGTTGTTGAAAAAGTATATAAGATAATGAATGCTTATAATTTTTTCGGGTGATGCAGGTATCCACCGAATTTTAGAGTAACGTAAAACTCATCAATTGCGCGGAAGCGCATTGAAATTGAAAAGTATTTTTACCGTTTTAAAATCTCGAGGTTGATAACTTGCATATCACCTCGAAAAATATAAGATTTATTTCATATAACATAATTTATATTTTATATTACCAAACAACCTCGCAAATGATAAGTTCCACAGACTTTAATATGTTGTCCAGGGTTACGTGATCGAATAAATGCACTCAATTCTAAAAGCTTTTGTAACGAAATGAGAATCGGACTGCTAGGTGGTCACGTTGAAATAAAATTAGAAATGAGAATAATGTGAGTAATTTAACATTTAGCAGACAATGTATTGGCGTCTATTTCGTGTTGTGGCGTGGCTTGTAAAAAAAAACATAAAAAAAAATCCAATCTTAATACAAAAATACGCCCTCGCTGTGACAATGTCATTATGAAAAGGTACTCATGTCCAGTTAAGCCGGGCAGAAAAAAAGAATCAACAAGAGTTAAAAATACCAAGCGAAATACGCAAACAGCCCGGCAGATAACTACACGACTAAAGTCTAACTTGTAGTAAGGTGTCTATCGATCGCTACTTCTAGACATGATTGTGAATCAAATGACTGTTAGTGAGTGTGGAATCACAACCAAACGGAAGGTAATTAATATAGGAAATATTCTGGATCTTACAGAACGTAGATAGTCCCCCCTCTAGATTATTTCCATTCAATCCCGCGTACAAGCCGAGGTACTGTTTCAAATGATAACTACCAAAACTATCCTAGACTTACCAAGCTGTAGGATTACTAGCTATATAGATCTTCCAAAACTATATAATCCATCATAAATCATTTACCCACTTCTTTATCATGAAAAAAAACCCCAACGTAATTGCCTAGTTTTGCCTATCACAATATTGGGCCGCAACTGTGGACAAGGCAGTGTAAAACTACAGTCTTTTCAGAACTCACCGTTCACTATTACCATGAAAAACAATGCAATGAAGAAACTGATTGATATAATAATCTAAAGGAAGTACAACTATGTGTTCATATCAAATAGGAATCTAAAGGGAATATCGTTAGATAACTGATCTTGAGCAACTTATTCAGTGTCACGAAATTTGCTCATTGCAGTGTTTTGCAAGAACTGCCCTGCGCCCACTTGACAACCAAAATACTTGTGGTGGTATTGTGATAACTTTTGTGTATAGCAAGGTCAAAACTCAACACACTAATTTCTGATGATTCAAGAAACGAACTATGTTCCACACCCACAACCCCATCTTGGCAGATCCGGAACTAAAAATGGGACCCTCTTGATTCAAGGGGAAGTAAGGGTCAGCCCCCCATGCCCACCCCCCCAAAATAAAAATTTTATGAAATACGATGCGATTTCTAAAGGACCCCCCCCCCCCCTCCCTTCCTCAATGGAGGGGGGTGCCGGCGCTTAAATCGTTTAGAAAATAGTGTGCCTCTTAAATAGGTGCTTTTTCGACTCTTCGTCGGAAAACCTTTGTAGTTATATTTGTTTGTTTTTTTAATATATTGTGTGAGTGTGAGTTATCGTTAATTTCGCTTTTCGACAGACAATATCAAGGTCGTAATATATGTAAGTATCAATAACACTTTAAGCAAGAACCAATCACAGAGAAGAAATTAATTATCTAATGTTATTTTAATAGAAAGAACTTACTTTATATTATGGCATAATTCGTTCCCTTGTGCTCTAGAACTTCTGTTGTTTCTGGTTACTCTACGTGGTGTGTTTTCTATGTGCAGCGAACGACTTGTGTTTATGTTCAACATAGAGAAGCTTATCATCCAAAACAATCAAATACTATCTAATAATATTGTCCGCATAAAATCAAACTTTCATGTGCATCTTCCCGAACGGCATATATCATTAAAATTATACGAGAATTTAGTGAGTAAAACATATAAGGGAATTCATATAACGAAATCGTGTAATTGATAATATGGTCTCCAGCTCCTACTGTTCTTTCTTTGCGCTATATCCAGCAATCAGTGCAACGACTTAGATCCAGAAGGTGTTGCTTATCAAACCCATCCCACCAAAAAATCACCGGAAAATGCCCACAAATAATCATTTCGTCAATAGAAGTTCTTTATTCAACTTCGAGTGATTTAGTCAGAATGGATATATATACTATGTCAATAGTAATTTGTAAACAGTCATACGATTAGTTTGGTCTCTGAAATGTAACCGGAGCTCTACTCCTGTGTTCTATGAAATATATAACGTTCCCATATTGTTGATATTGGGGAATTATTAATGAGTCAAAACATTCTACTATAGTGTTTGTTGTCATGTCAGGAAAATTATTCTTAAATAAAGATTTACCATACTGTGTCTTCTCTTTAGGAATTCACACATGCACATGTACATTCTTATGATCTTAAACAGTTTGAAAAAGTTTTTTGTTGCTATTCCTGAAAGCGAAGTCTGGGGGGGGTATTTTGGGGGGAAAAATGTGTAATAACATCCAAAATTTCCTCCACAACTTTATTCATTTTGATACGCTTAATCACTCTCTTATCTGGGTGTTTCAGATTTTGAATTTAGTCATATTCCAGAATACAATTATAAAAAATTATCATGGAATCCGTCAATGTTCCCTCTCTTTTGATTTTAAGGTTACGTTTGTGATTAGGAACCCCAAGTGGAGAAAGTTACACAAAGGGGCGGTGGTTATAAAGGAAAAACCCATTATCCAGCCTATAATATTTATTTGTAATATTTAAAAATAATATTTTCTTATTTTTCAAACTAAATACAACTGGGGTTATATTTTGTAAAGTGTTAGAAGTGCACCTTTATTGCATGTGCCCCAAAGTTTTCAAGTCCATAATCTATTAATTTCCTGATTTTGACAATTAATTTGAATTTTTGAAAATGGGAGAGAGATCTACCTTAAAATAGACATTACAACGATCTTTGCTCACACAATATTTCAAAAAAACCAAATTTAAATTTCACGCCTCTGGTGTTTATATTTGCTACAACAAACCATAGCTAGATGTTATGATATACTTTTAAGTAGGTGCACTGAGATTCCTCTAAATAGAGATAAGGAAATTTAGGTCTATGTAAAGGACTACAACTGTTTAAAAACCATCTAATATGTTTCATTATTCTCACAACTTTTCTCATTTCAAAAAACCAATCTTCAATCTGTTCAGATCTTAAAACACACAGATTCCACGTTATTAAAAATGCATTTGTATAAGATCTATGGTCCAGTGTGGTCACATTTTTTTCAGATTGCTAACGCACGTGTTCAAAAGGTGGGACCATTCTAGTCGTCCAAATTTACAACTTCTAAAAAATCGGTCGGGGAAGTGTCCGCCAAATGATCCATTTGACACTCCTGAACTATGAAATATTAGGTCAAGTCCAAGTTTCAGTCACAGATACCATTTATGTTCGACAATAAAGGTAACGACCGGATAAACTTTCGGCCCAATATCTTTTCCGCGATGCGTCATCTCACTATACGCACGTCAGAAAACTAAAAATGTTTTCTTGCTTCCCCTGGTCAAAGTTCCGACTAGATCATCCCAAGTTACCGCAGGCTGTCCCACTGGATAGTCCAAACTTTCAGCACAACAATGACCATTTACTGCACTTCAAATCTGAGCATTTTTCCAATTTTATCTCTATTAACTTTATATTAATCATTGAATGTAATTAGTCTTTATCTTCTTCCTCTTATTCATATCAAGGAAGTTAATTCAGCCCCCAACACCCGCCCCCCAATATAAAAATATGAATTACAGTGAGAAATTCTAAAGCCCTCCCTCTCCCTCCCTTCCCGAATGGAGGGGAGCGGCGCTAACGTTTTAGAAAATAGTTCCCTTCATTAGGGCTTTTCGAGCGTCCGATGCTCGGAAAAGACCTAATTGTTATTGTGCTTTTTTTATTAAAATATATTATTATCTTTTTGCTTTTCGTTCCTGGGTACATAATCTACAGGTCGAAATTAAGAACAAAACCCTACAAGCAACCGAGAAGCAAAAATATTTTGATATAATGTTAACAGAAAAAATCTTTAACTGTTCGATGGGAAATGCTCCCTTTAGCCACACCTTGCCGGGGTTCTGGTCACCTTGCCGTATTTTAGAAAGACACTTTATGTTCAAACATAAAAGCTTTCGCAACCAAAAACTATCGTCAGTTATTCGTTCAACAAACTATCATCCAAAGCGTGTTGGATTACAGATTGATATACAATTAGTTACTACATGGTTCATTACGAACGTAAATGTAATCACAGCTCCTTATGTATTTCTAGCTATTATGCAATGCAAACTTTAAGACTAAGGGGTTGCTTTTTCCAAAAATTCACAAAATCACGCCTTAAAAAGAAAGAATTATTTTTTAGAATATTACAATAATAGATTTATTAGTTGGAATATACATGGCAATGCAACGTTTAGGTCTTGCCTGGAGACTTCCTGGCAATCATTACTTCCTAGTCAGTTAGCTATGAAATCGTGTTCAAATTCTCATGGAATTAGGGAAGATTTAAATAATGTACCAAATCAATTATTTTTGTGAGCTTCGGTTATCTTAAAAAGTTTCCTACGTAGATTTTCTTAGGATTTCACATCATATAGACATTGTTGATATGCATGATCTCTTCTCAGTATTTGCAAAAAGTGTTTTGGTTGACTGATCCTGAAAAAGGAATTTTTAGGAGCAGTTTTTTTTGCTGGGGGAAAGCGTATATAGTGAAAACCAAAAATTCTCCCCACAATGCTCTTTCATTTAATTTGCATTTATCCCATTCGATCTTGATGCATAATTTTTTCAGACCTCGTTTGAATATTATTTCAGGTATTTTTTTCAATACATTTTGAGAAAAAATTAAAATATAGGTTCTCAGTGGTTTCCCATGATCTTGTTATCTTCAAATACCCAAGGGTGTTATCTATAGCGGACTCTCTCCCTCTATAATGTTAGAGCACCTAAATAGGACTCGGAAATTGGATATAAAGTATCAAACAAAATACTAAAAAATTTATATTGCAAGCTCATTTTCTAAATATACACTATACGGTGTAACGTTAGATACATATATAATTTCCCATTAGTGTCAAGCTTTAATCGCTATAGTCTCCCCACAAACAAACGTTTTCACCTCAAGGTGCCATATCATATTATAATTACCTCCGGTATATACATAGCGTCTTATTAATGAGCCCTTCGTAAGGCTATGGAGAGTAGTATTATCATCAGTGAGGTAAATGGAACAATATTATCAACCTTCTAAAGCGATTCCCTCACGAGATTTAACAACATAATTTGAAACTCCAAATGAACTCCTCACGCCTGTTATATAAATTACTATATCAAGAAATTACTAGTATAGAAGTGTATTTAACATACAGTAGCCTCGTTAAAGACCCATCTACATGGAATAGACATATTTATAAAATGAAAAGATCCCAAAGAACACAACGCGCAATATTGAATGGCTTATCAAGACCCCAACAATGTAAAGGTAGGGCGCTAGATAAAGATAATTATAAAAGTGTGGAAGCATTACAAAATTTGAAATACGAACATAATTAATAAACTAACTGGAGTATTATACACGATTTAATTGACATATAACAAAGATCAATTTGTTATGCACTAAAAAAACTAAATAATTACACCGACACATAAACCTGATCATAACGATATGAATTACTAAGTTAGAGTAAGAATGGTGTACTCTTTATATTTTATAGTATAAAGATGCACTTCCTTAACAGTAACAATGATCGCTTTATACGGTAATTAATCGCCTGAGTCACCTGATGGGAAATGTAAATGTTTTAATGAAGGTTATGATGGTAAAAGGATTAGTCCGGGTAACGAGGTTTCGCAGAAGACTATTTATGAATGCTAGATCTATAGCTGCACAATATTATAGCGAATCGATCTGGGGTCAATTGACTCTATTCTATGTCCTAAGGAGGAGGCCTCTTAGCCGATCATTGTGGTGATCCATAGTGTCCACAACCTATATAGTAAGCAACGTCTATAAGAAATCGGGTCCGGCGAGCCTGGAGGAGATCAAATTTCCATAGGTTCCATGAATCTTGGACCGCTGAACTTGGAAAAAGTATAGTGCATACGGCGCCAAAGTGTGTGCATATGGTCACTATGTATGCGCCATAGTGGGCCATAAATATACGACCTAAGTACTTCAGCCCAAATCTGGTCCTAGTGCATGCACTCAACAAGGACGAGTTCCTACTTTCTAGATAAGGTACAGGTGTCGAGGCCGGATCCCTAGTCGCGTGCACAAGAATTTAATTTCCCGTCACAAGTATCATATTGCAAAGATTTGGCTATCTGCGCGTCAATGGATACTATTTCAGACTGAAGGTACCACGAATTTTTAATTCTCTAGTAACATTGGTGGTGCCGTTGACCTCAAAGATTTGGAAGCCAATGTCAGTGTCTTGAGGAATAGATTGGCGCTTATCTCGATTACCTAGCCTCCCCTCAGTCAACCTGATAAGGTACGACAGGTGTGATCTCACCATAAGAATGTGGTAACTAATATACACTGAATATGATCATGGACAGATTATTAATATCCCTCTGCGATCAAGTGGAGTAATCAGCCCCCCACCCCCCCTCTCACTTTGAATAAAACATCCTTTTATGGTTAGCCATTTAGAAGACCCTTCATATGGAATCTAAAAGACGCCCCCCCCCTTGCCACTATCCCAGGAGGAGGTTGGAAAACGGGCGTCTTAAGCTCAAGGGTAAATGTCAGCTATGCCTCTAATAGAGACTTATTGCGCTCCTCGAAAAGATCCTCTAGTAAATGCGATTATTCGGTGAGCTGTAGCACGTGATAGATACTGAATCCTTCTCTCAATGACTGGTGAATCCTACGAGGAGAGAAAAGGCATCTCCGGATAAGCGCTCAAAGAATCTTTGGAATAAAACCTGACAAAGGCGGCACAACCGGATATACAACAATACGAAGTAAAGTCTAATTTAATAAGTAGTGTGAACATAGACAACAAGATCTGACGGGCGCTGACCTGGAAATATCTCCTCCTCTTGGTGGCCCATACCACAGTCATACATAGCTAGGGGATCTCCTGACTTGTCCGGTGGGAGCAAGGTACGTAGTAGAGAGTTAATCTCATCATTCATAAATAAGCAGAACCCCAAACATGGACTCCTCTAAATCAATCTGTCCCTTTGATACGAATACGTTCAGAACCTAGTAGCTAGACAAGCGATAGCTTTGAGTGAACCTTATGGAATATAAATAACCTATTCAACAGGAACCCTGTAAGAAAGCAAGCTATATGCGTTCTACCATATTGAACGAACGTAACGGTCACGTCCAATAAGTCCTCCCTTAAAGCTAACTATTCGATTAACTCTCAGCCTACATAGAGACTCGTTTAATAATACAGTATGAATTAACGTATGCATTGCGATTGCTAAATGCTTACTATAACTTGTGACAAAAGTAGATTGTCTTATCATTAAACGACATTATCTATTTCCCAATAAATCAATCATGTGTCCCCGTGGTGTTGGCACCTTAATATGACAAGGAAAGCCCGGTGAGGCTGTGGGAGGGTTAGTGAATTTTGAGCAATTGGTTAAGCACAACACATGTCCAACGTTGTTTATATTCTCTTTATGCATTGCAACTTGTCGGAGTCTCTCATCTTGGTACGATTGCATTATTTTGTTCACAAGCGATGAGTGTACTAGTGTTTGTAGATAGCAAGATGTAGTTCATCTTATTGACAATGGTGTATTACCTCACTGCAACTCACCGACGAGGAGACATAAAAACAGATTGATGGAAAGTTGTCAATTTCTTCGACCATGTTTAAAGGAGTTTATCTCATCCCGGAACAACGAAAAACAAATGTACCCTTTATAAATTAGATCTCACACATATTAGAGTAATCTCGTAGCCAAAGGTAATATCCATAAGAACTATTATATATAGAGACATGAAGAATCGTTGTATGGGCGTCATACACGACTCTCTCCTACTGCCAGTCTGCACCAATGCACAATATTGATAGCGATTGTATCACTCTTGGAAGTGATATTAAGTCGCGACCGGATTGTATACACTTCTATAAGCAGATGGAGTCTAATATTCACTATGGTGAATATAGTAGATGCTCTCCTCATATTGTGAGATCATTTGATGTATTTGATGGTCCACATATTGTACCTCTAGTATTAAATAGCTACGAGTTATAAAACAATTGAGATTCCTCTAACGCTAATTAACTCACGATCATGGGATCTCGCATGGAGATGTAACCCCATCTCAATCGATAGTGTTTACAATGAAAAACATCCACTAAGTTCTAGGCGGTATTTACTTCATTATATAGGCGAATCGAACACTTGTTTCAATATAACTATTCTGATTCTTGATCTCGTTATATAACTGCGGATTCGATGTCGTAGATTCCTCTCTAAGTATGATAGAGAATTACTATATTTAGTAGATTTAATTTGCAGATGACATAGCACTGGCCTGTGTTTTAGTTAGTTGATGGTTGGTTTATTAAATATATGTGTAAGCTAAGGAAAAAGATGCAATTAAAGGTATTCCTAGTATATTTCACATAGAGAGAGAAATCCACCCTTGTGTACCCTATGATTAAAAAATAGGACTTGTAAGACTATATTGTTCATTTATCCGAATAGATAACCATTCTCATAGGTTCATCGAAATATGCGTGTAAACACTTACCATACCTTTATTGGAAGTCTGGAGGAAATATAGTCTATTGTATAAAAAACACGCGTGGTACACAAAGATGACGACGCGCTGAAGTGGGATGTTAGGTATTCCAAGTTAAGAGGGTGACATCTAGCCCTAGAGATCCTCCTGATTCTTTACTACTTAAACTCTACATCTACTTAATTCAGGCGTAATTAAAAATTGAAGAATGTATTATACTCTTCACGTATATAATTTGTTCCAGAGGTACTTCCGCTTCTTTTCTCTCCTACTATAACCCGTCAAAAGACAAGTTTGATAGGATGCATATCAATGATGTCGCGACATATCTGTTAGAAAAATATAAATGAGGCATCTCAGAAATGAGCCTTTTGCCTTGCCAGAATATAGCCTTAATTAAGCTTATCCACCGCGCAGATTTTCTAAAAAATTGATACTGAACTCACGACAGTATCGAATTAATTACCGTTAGAAATAGATTTCTCTTCACACTTTACACAACGATTCCTCACGATAAATATTAAAAGAATCTATAGTAACTTTTTCAGACTCTATAGATGAAGCGTGTGCCATTTTGAAACAACAACGTATACGGCCACCTCAGAACACAATACGAATTTTCTCACAGAGTCGTAGGAGGCGGAGAAACAGGCAAGACATCAGTCTCCTTTCTTCGTAAAGATCGAACTATATATCACCAGGTTCTGATTTGCCACGACAGTCACAGTAGCTACTCGAAACAAAGTAGACTCATTAGAAATGTATAGTAGCCAATGCTTGGGTTTCTCTATACTGAAACAGATAAGATACTGGGTATTGGTATGTAGATCTCATTCGGACAGAGACCAGCCGATCTTTCCAACAATCCAGATAGGTAGGTGTTTCCGTTATTGAGACGGCACTAACATATGTGCTCAACCATCGAGATCTTTTTATATTGGCAGAGACGAACTTAATTTTTTATTTTATTGTCAATTTCTCTTATGATAGACACAGCAGACAAGTTTGTGACAGAGGAGACACTGTTTACGGTAGAAAGGGGAGTAAAAGACCATAAACAACACACTTATCCGTGTTCCTTCAACTTACATATGAGGTACATTGCGTGTATGATAGATGATGTACATTTTTACTCCCAATTAACTAACAAATACAGACGGTTACATTTATTCACGAATTTTATGTCCATTTGAATCTAATAATCCGAAAGAATCTCAGATATAAAGGAATCATCCAAGAAGATACTCTCCCAATAAGACCTAGACACCAACCTCATATGACTGCTCCACATATGCGCACATATTGGGATTCATGGAAACATAACTATTCTCTTTGTCTTCCAAAATGTGGAGTAGCTGTGTGAAAATTACATTATGGAAGCTCATATACACTGGAAACACTGTTTACAACATAAGCATAATATAATCATTGGAAATTTAAGCGCTGACTACTAAAATGTACTTGATAACGTTTGGCAGGATAGTCAAGGGAATCGTCAACACTTGATTGAATTAATCGTTGGTGACCCTGTTACTAAGATGTGAAGTTAACCCTGGAATCTACAGCGATATAGAGCGCGACCGAATGAATCTCCAATCTTTTAAGGGGTTTGCACTCAAAATCCTTGATCTGGAATCAATAGAGGTAATGGAGGATGATCAATGGTTGTGTTTAAATAGTATTTGAACATTATTTCCACCATCTATACTATTCTCACCTAATCAATGTTTTGAGTTACGTCACATAAATGAATTTTTTGCTACTTAGACTATACTAGAACAAAGATAGTCAGGTTTCAGGCTTGTCTTTAAATATTAGTCAACGATTAATAAGTTAGTTCGAAAAAAATTTCTCTAAATTTGGCAAGAAGCAGGTTATCCTGCTAACTTATACTGTATTTCCTCTTAATATAAAGGCAGCAAGAACTTTTTTTTGCTGAATCAGTAGCGCCTACATACACATTAAACTTAACATAATAAACAGATTAAGAAAAGGTCATAGAATTTAGCTGGCTTTAGCAAATGCGGTTATATAACGGAGATTCTTCGTTGTTGTCTATTATAGTCCATCCACATAGATTATATTTTCGCACATATATTTGTTGTATCGTAGATGCAAAAGATAGGAGGTCGCTGAGGATTTATATAGGCTTTAAAACGATTATTAATTATTTTTTGACATACAAATATCGTTGGAATTTATAAAATCAAATTTACTCAACTAAATGTATATTTCATTCGACAATCAAATGGCCCGAGCCCCCCAGTGTTAATTATCAGTCAAATTATAGATTAAGCCATTTTATTTAGCAGAAACAAACATAAAAAATAGTTATCATAAATGTTATAGTCAACTGCTATGGCAAGATTCTTTAAAACATCGTGATGCCACTATGTTTTAATTACTTTAAACTCATTTTTGCAATCTATCAGATATAGCTTTTTTCGTTCAATAGAGGCTGTGGATTGCAGTCTTTTTTTTCTCAAATTTCCCTAAATGAGAACCAGAATTGTAAGAAACTCGACGTTGGCTAAAATCCCCCGTGTTATGAAATCTTCATATTGCAAGCCGCGTCGTTCCACGTAAGCCTAATCGATAAGGTGGAAACTTACCAAATGATCTGCATTAACAAATATTAAGTCACCGGCGTGACAATTGTGCTCACAAACCGAATCCTTCAGTTGTGTGTTTCCAATTCAAACAAAACACATCTGTTTAGACTTTTTTCTTAGCCAATGTATACACATCAAATGCGAGGTACAGAGCGCAAAAATTGTTGAACTTGGAGTTCCTCTAAATTGTGGACCTCACTGTCCAGCGGCCTATCTCCCGTGTATAGTACACGACAACTTATCTCATATCGACTCGTCATACAGAGCCTTGCCCTCTTCTCTCTCTTCTCTCCTATAATTGATATTTTATACAGATTTTGTACATCACATTTCACAAACTAACTGGGCCTATACAGGTGTCACCACTTAATGTTCCGTATGTGTCCACGTAATTTGCTCAAATCACACCTTTTTAAAGGANTAGACATTGTAATTATGAGGATACAAAGGTCATTTTCCAAGAAATCATCTTTATTACCTTGAAAACATTTTCAAAATCAAACTTTTTAAATGTTGTGTTGGATTAATTGATGAAAAAATAATAATCTAAGATCACTGAGTTGAGTGTGTAACCAAATGTAATCACCGACG
>CAJDSM010026565.1:0-10422 GCA_903981925.1 Ostrea lurida | reverse complement strand
GTTGTAATCATTAATTACATCGTCAGAGCTTCGATGTCCGAGTCTGAAAATCAATGGGTCAGCACATGTCCCCGTCGCCTGCATACACAGGGACCATGCCAATCAGGTCACGCAGTGGACAGAGACTCCATTGTATATTAATCTCAGAGAGGAAGAGAGAAGAGATGAGAGGAGAGAGAGGAGAGAGATGACGAAGAGAGAGAAGAGAGAGAGAAGAGAGAAGAGAGAGAGTAATGGGGGAGAGAGGAGGAGAGGTAAAATGAGGAGAGAGAGAGAGAGAGAGAGAGAGAGAGAGAGAGAGAGAGAGAAGAAGAGAGAGATGAAGAGAGAGAAGAGATGAGAGAGAGAAAGTAAAATGGTAGAAAGAGAATGGACAGGTATTAAAAGAGAGAGACAACAGGGGGGGGGGGGGGGGGGGGGCTTTTTCATGTATTTCTTGATGCCCTTCTGTGTGTTTGCCGGACGATGTACTGTAAGTGTGTCTTTAGAGCAAATGGAGCTTTGGTCTGTTGGGTAACTACAGTGTATAGCTGTTATTAATGTATGTATCATTGCTGCGGAAAATCATTGCTAATCAATTGAGGAGACGATTAAATTAGCCTGCTTGTCTGTGGTACTGTAGCTGTAATGACCTATTTACTAGTATAATCATTCTTTGAAATTAGTCGCTAAATTTAATGAGGGGACATTAATTGGGAGACCTGGCGGCGTACGATGGCGGTGGCGTGAACACTATAGATTCAGGGGGTACAGTGGTTGGGCCTTATTCGTGTTCAGATGTTTAAAATATCCCATGTATGGCTTAGGGGGAGGTCTTATTTCAGTGGTTCAGATGTTTAAAATAATCGCCCATGTACTGGCGTATATATAGGAGGATTTCTTATTCAGGGTTCAGATGTTTTAATATCCCCATTTTACTGGCGTATAGGAGGATCTTATTCAGGGTTCAGATGTTTAAAAGTATCCCCATTGTACTGTATTATCAGGAGTATCTTATTCAGTGCTTCAGATGTTTGCTATAATATCCCCATGTATCCCCGTATAGGAGTCTTATTCAGGGTCAGAATGTTTATAAAATATCCCCATGCTATCCCCGTTATAGGAGGACTCTATTCGTGTTCAAGATGTTTAAAATATCCCCATGTTATCCCGTATAAGGAGATCTTATCAGGGTTCAGATGTTTTTAAAATCCCAGTGTACCTGGCCGTTATAGGATGGTCTTATTTCAGTGTTCAGATGTTTAATATCCCCATGTATCCCCGTTAGGAGGATTCTCTATTCAGTGTTCAGATGTTTAAAATATCCCATGTTACTGTATATAGTGAGGATCTTATTCAGTGTTCAGATGTTTAAAAATCCCATACTGGCGTATAGTGAGGATTTTTGGTATATATATCAGGCTTCTAGAATTGTCTATAAATGGGGTCTATTAAGACGTCCTATTCCACTGAAAAGGTACATGCAACTTTTTCCTATTTTGAAAGTTTGAATTTTCCCATTATCTTTACAAAAAGAAAAATCCTTGAGGCAGTATCGTGAACATTTGAGGAAGAATTTTTGAATAGCTAAGAGGATTTTGGGTGGGGGGTGCAGTCTTGATTTCTGATCATGAATACCCAAGATATAAGTGATCCAGATTTTTGCTTCAAGTGATAGGGACTTGATAAATGTTAGAAACACACGCATTGTTCTTATAGACTTGTATGTAGTTTTCTATATTTCAAGGGAACTCTTTTACTCGTGGGAGGGAAAATATCACAATTACGCTCCTTTTTTTTTTTCTTTCTCTTCTCATTTATATTATTGTTCTTCTTGATTGTCGTGGGTTGGATTTTAATTATTGCACACAAATCATTTAAAATATTTTTTAAAGAAAATAATACGTTGGATACCCCCCCCCCCTAACATAAAAATGCCTGAATGAAAAAAAAAATGATCAGCTTGCTTTTTTTCTTTTCTTTTTTTTTTTCTTTTCTATTTATGGGTATTGTCGTCGCTGGTTCCGATGTCGTGGGGGTCTTTACTAATTAACGTGAAACCCGTTATTGAAGTTTCTGTAATTACGCTGCTTATCGCCGTTTATGTATACACACCCTTTTTCTTACACTGAATAAGAGGCGAGCTGTCGTACATCATGTGGCGTCTATTATATCACCCATCACCGAAAAAATTTAATTGCGTCACTGACAAAATTATATATCCGCCCGGACACTATTTGATAATTGACACATAATTAATAGAATTAGCAGCAACATACTAATATTCCAAATCCTACACATAAAATGATAGATGGAGAAAATCTTCATAAATCCGGTAACGAAACCCCGAAACAATTTAAAAATCCCGCAAAATTAATGTATTTTAACTTCTTTTTTTTAACAAATTAAGCCAATCGACTTATAGGGATGCGTGGAATTAAACGCTACACCACAGTTAATCCAATCCAGGAAGAATTTTAAATGTGACAGTTATTAAGAAAACTATTTTCTGATTTTTTTTATAGGTCATCAAATCGTCGAGACGGAAGATGTATGACGAGTAACTGTAAAGAAACTGCTTCCGGTGAGGATGAGGATCGTCCAGCGAGATTCTTGTGTTGTTGGGATTTTATCGCCGCAGTCGGCGCGCGGATCAGTGCGTCATCAAAGGTCAGTGAATTACGGGCTGTGCAATTGGTTACGGATACATGCTGCAAAAACGTTCCAAGCGAGCAGACGCTCGATTTGAATACCAGGATTTACGTACCCCGAGAGAGAGTGTCTTGTTTACGCGCACTTTGTTGATTTACTACGACAGACCAGATTTCTCAGCTCAAGAATCCCATTGTACGTGTTCAAGAGCGAATGATATTCTCCCGAAAACACAATTACCAGGTGATTCCCCTGTCTACCGAACTTCCACTAAGGCTGCATCCATCTACCCAGACAGCGAAAGAACGAATTTATACGTATGCATGGGGAGACCGGACTTTCGAAATGCGAACGGTCCCGCAAGCGTGGTATGTGGCGAATTAGCAGATGCGGTCTCCCTTCGAGCCAACGGTATGCTGAAACATGATTTTACTTCAATGTGACCGAGATATTTACGCAAATGTGAAGCCAGCCCACTGTCCAAAACAATATTTCCGGAATTCGTTGAAAGTGACCCGGACTGTGATAGTGGTCGTGGTGTTCTGGGAGTTTTTATTGCGGGCGTGTCTACCATTTGCCGCTATTGTTTTTGGTGGTTCTTTCTTTTTTCTGCAGCAATAAGGCGAAAGATAAGAAAAAGGGAAAGGGGGTTTCGGTGACGTCATTCACAAGCAACGATGACGCAAGATTATCTTTACGTTAATCCTTCCCTGTCCGACAGAGAACATTCCGATCGCGTACAGTCATAGCAATCCAAGTGGTTCACGAGAACTATTACGAGGTTATTCCGGACAGACGAGTTACGAGAGCATAAAACCAGTGGCCATGCACGGCCATAGACGTCGAGGAGTTCTCGATGAACCCCACATCACCTTCTGCGAACATAGAATCCAATATATCCCACCCGTATATCCTCGAGAACTATTCCTCCGCCTCCGCTACCAACCCACAAGTGGACAACAAAAAATAGACGTTCTGCAATCACCGATCTCAGCGCGCAGGACACCACTTGCCGGTCAGTCGATTTCTCAGCAAGACCGCGAATTGGAAACATTCCGAATTGTGCGCCCATGAGCAACTTCATCTTTCGGTCATCCCCCTCCGTCGACTAATATCATTCACCAGCAGCATCACTCCATGTTCCGGGCTGCAGGACCCGGCGGAAAATTCAGAGCCGGCTTTCAAGTATCCGGTTCATTTCGGCGGGACCGTCCGGAAGTGCTCCTGTGCCACTTTGATAACGTGGCGCAATCGCTTCGTCCCACCCGATTCTTCCCAGGCTCTCACGGGATTCTTTTCGAACGCATACCATCTCGATCGTCTCAACCCACTTCTCCATCTTCCATGGGGCACCAACGGAATATTCCGAATGACATATTAACAACAATACCATTGGCCACAATAAGCCAGGCTTTCCAAAGAAGCGTATCGGCTGGCCCTAAATTAAAACAGTGTTCCGAATGGCCAACTTTGCGAATTGCAACATACCAAGTCACGATAAAACTATGGATGATACAACAAGACTCCGACGGCAAGGACTATAACTTTCGACGAAATGCTTCCAAATGGAACGCACGGCATTGTTCCTAATGGAAATGTAGCCAAAACTCTATGCACGACGCTTTACCGAATTCAGCAGTTCGAGACGACGGCCTGACTAGCCGAAATAAACAGCTGGAATGAAATTTCCGCTATAATCACGTGATCAGTGAAATGTGATTCCTGGACATAGACGCCATCTTAAAGTCATTTCCCGATTTTGTATGCGTGGATTCGAATATAGAGGATCTCGTGTGGGATCATTGAAGTTTCCATCCTGCAGACAGGCGTCAATATGAGTTGGGAATGATAGAAGATGAAGTCGATTTCGAAATATCCTGGGAATTTTATGAAAACGTTAATAATGGATTAAGACGACAGGGAACTCAACGGGAGTTATTATCCCGGAAGGTGTTTGTAATAAATCCGAAGTACGAAATGCCGGAAGCTATAAATCTGGGAACTACAGTAATATTCCAGAAGCGACTACTGTAATCGAGGGCCAAACTGTTTCTTGCAATAGTGTAACTAAATAGTGAAATTAATATACGTCTAATCACATTAGTACTATTATTAAACCTCCGACTTTTTCTTAAAAGCATTGCAAGAAATTGTTGTGACCTCAATGTTGATGTCATATCGAGGAATTTCATTTCACGTCACGTGATTTTGATACATGTACAATTTACTACGTCATACAATTGCTATCTAGCTCAATCAACTCGCTGTGGTATTGGTGCAACAATGTGTCCAATTTTAAACGGAATATTCTCATAAATTTGGTTGCTGAAGAAATGGTGAAACATTTTGATTCATTCATTTTCAGGATTGTCGCATCCATGCCACTATACAACAGCACGCATCACTGACAATTGTCTTCCATGTATCTCAATACAGCATTCCGTTTTTCAGCGCTTCATCTGGCGGTGAACAGTTCTGAAAATCACCCCGCCCCCTTCATCTCTGACACACAAACAAAATTGTACATAGTATTATACGATATTGATGGTTATTAAATTAGTGTAGAGTAAAGGAGAGAACTCGTTGCAGGGAGATATATCGCTGTTATTTTTCGGCCGAGTTTAATGTTCCCGTTCTTACATGACTTCTCATGAGCGTTTGTATAAATTTGTAAAAAAATCAAAAATTTAAGCAACGGAACTACAGTTGATTTGCATTCGCTATATGTTTATACATGTACGTACTTCTTATATTTGATAATTTAAAAAAAAAGGAAACAAGAAGTAAATAGTTGTATACCATTAATAATGCAATTAAATATTTTGTCTCGTAATCATATAAGAAATACCTTACCTCTACTTTTATATATATGTATATGAACACTGTGTCAAAAAGTTGTGGGTAAAACTGCTGTGTCCTTAACTTGCTCTCCATTTAATTTTGTATAACCCGATCGTTAAGTAACATTATAAATCATTACAACAATAAGAACATAACAGGGATGTGATTTGTCCTCTTTTCAAGGAAATCCTCCGTTTTACTCAATTTTGAAAAAAAAAAATGAAATGCTCTGGTTTAATCTGAAGTGACAGAAAATGATATTTTTAAGGTGGGTAAAGTGATGTCCTCCCTATTTGACCAGTTTTCCTCTGAATTTCTGAGGAGCTCAATCACATCCCTGACATAGATGAAATGTCTCGTTTGAAATCGAATTTAGACACGCCCACTTTCTCGGTTAATAAATCATTCCATATTTAAAATGCGCTCTTTACGTCAAGAGGTTGCAATGAACAGAAAATGTGTACAATGAATAATTGCAACCTCTTGACGTAAGAGCGCCATTAAATATGGAATGATTTATTACCGAAGAAAGTGGGCGTGTCTAAATCGATTTCAAAACGAGACATTTCATCCTTATGTCAGGGATGTGATTGAGCTCCTCAGAAATCAGAGGAAAACTGGTCAAATAGGGAGGACATCACTTTACCCCACCTTAAAAATATCATTTTCTGTCACTTCAGATTAAACCCAGAGCATTTCATTTTTTTTTCAAAATTGAGTAAATCGGAGGATTTCCTCTGAAAAGAGGACAAATCACATCCCTGTTATGTTCTTATTTTTAATGATTTTAATGTTGAACTTTAACGATCGGGTTATACAAAATTAAACTGGAGAGCAAGTTAAGGACACAGCACACAAACTTTTGACACAGGTTCATATACATATATATAAAAGTAGAGGTAGGTATTTCTGTATATGATTACGAGACAAAATATTTAATTGCATTATCAATGGTATACAACTGTTTACTTCTCTGCTTTCCTCTTTTTTTTAAATTATCAAATAAAAGAAAGTACGCATAACATATAGTGAATGTAAATCAAATGTAGTCCTTGCTAAAGTTTTTTGATTTTTTTGACAAATCTAATAAAACGCCATGAGAAGTCATGAAGATGACGGGGAACATTAAACTCGGCCGAAAAATAACAGCGAGTTCTCTCCCATACAGCGAGTTCTCTCCCTTACTTCTACACTAAGTTAATAACCATCATATCGTATATACTATTGTACATTTTGTTTGTGTGCAGAATGAAAGGGGGCGGGGTGGTTTTCAGAACTGTTCACCGCCAGATGAAGCGCTGAAAAACACGGAATGTGTATTGAATATCATGGAAGACAAATTGTCAAGTGATGCGCTTTGTATAGGCATGGATGCCGACAAATCCTGAAAATGAATGAATCAAAAATGTTCACCATCTATCTTCAGCTAACCAAATTTATGACGTAATATTCGTTTAAAATTGACACTTTTTGCACCAATACCACAGGAGTTGATTGAGCTAGATAGCAATGTATACGTAGTAAATGTACATGTATCAAAATCACGTGACGTCGAAATGAATTCCTCGAATGACATCACATTGAGGTCACAACAATTTCTTGGCAATGTTTAAGAAAAAGTTAGGAGGTTATAATAGTACTAATGTGATTAGACGTATATATATTTCATATTATCTGAGTTACAGGGACTATGTCGCAAGAAACAGTTTGTCCCTCATTGTAAGTAGCGCCTTCTCGGAATATGCTGTAGTTCCCAGGGGATTTATTATAGCTTCCGAGCAATCTTCGTACTCGATTTGATTACGAACCTTCCAGGGCATACATAAGCTCTCCGATTTGTACGATCGTTACTCCTGTCGTCTTCAATCCAGTTATTAACGATTTTCAAATAAAATTCCAGGATAGTTTCGAAATCGACTTCTCTTCTCTATCATTCTTCCAAACCATATGACCTGTCTGCAGGATGGAAACTTCAATGATCCCACACGAGATCCTCTATATTCGAATCCACGCATACAAAATCGGGAAATGACTTTGATTTCAAGATGGCGTCTATGTCCAGGAATCACATTTCACTGAATCACGTGATTATACGGAAATTTCATTCCACGTCTGTTTATTGTCGGCTAGTCAGGCCGTCGTCTCGAACTGCTGAATTCGGTAAGCGTCGTGCAAGAGTTTGGCTACATTTCCATTAGGAACATGCGTGCGTCCATTTGGAAGATTTCCGTTCGGAAGTTTAGTCCTTCCGTTCGGAGTTTGTGTATCATCCATAGTTTTATCGTGACCTTGGTATGTTTGCAATTGCAAAGGTTGGCCATTCGGAACACTGTTTAATTTAGGGCCAGCCGATAGCTGTCTTTTGAAAGCCTGGCTATTGTGGCCAATGGTATTGTTGTTAATATGTCCATTCGGAATATTTCCGTTTGGTGCCCCATGAGAAGATGGAGAAGTGGGTTGAGACGATCGAGATGGATGCGTTCCGAAAAGAATCCCGTGAGAGCTGGGATAAATCGGGGTGGGACGAGCGATTGCGCCCACGTTATCAAAGTGCACAGGAGCACTTCCGGACCGGTTCCCGCCGATATGAACCGGATGACTTGAAGCCGGCTCGGAATTTTCGCCGGTCTGCAGCCCGGACATGGAATGATGCTGCTGGTGAATGATATTAGTCGACGGCGGGGGATGACCGGAAGGATGAAGTTGCATGGGCCGCACATTCGGAATGTTTCCATTCGGAGTCTGCTGAGAAATCGACTGACCGGCATGGTGTCCTGCCGCGTGAGATCGGTGATGCAGAACGCTATTTTGTTGTCCACTTGGTGGTTGGTACGGAGGCGGAGGATAGTTCTCGAGGATATACGGTGGAATATTTGGAGTTCTATGTTCGCGAAGGTGGTTGGGGTTCATCGAGACTCCTCGGACGTTATGGCCGTGCATGGCCAGCTGAGTATTTATGCTCTCGTAACTTCGTCTGTCCGGAATAACCTCGTAATAGTTCTCTGAACCACTGGATTGGCTATGACTGTACTGCGAGTCGGAATGTTCTCTGTCGGACAGGGAAGGATTAACGTAAAATATATCTTGCGTCATCGTTGCCTGTGATGACGTCACCGAACCCCCTTTCTTTTTCTTATTCTTTCGCCTTATTCTGCCGAAAAAGAACAAGACACCAAAAACAATAGCGGCAATGGTAGACACGCCGCATAAAACTCCCAGAATCACCACGACCACTACATCCGGGTCACTTTCAACGAATTCCGGAAATATTGTTTTGGACAGTGGGTCTGCTTCACATTTGCCGTAATATCCGGTCACATTGAAGTAATAATTCATGTTCAGCATACCTTGGCTCGAGGGAGCACCGCATCTGCTAATCGCCACATACCACGTGCGGGGACCGTTCGATTTGAAAGTCCGGTCTCCCCTGCATACGTATAAATTCGTTCCTTCGCTGTCTGGGTAGATGATGCAGCCTTTAGTGGAGTTCCGGGTGGACAGGGGAATGACCTGGTAATTGTGTTTCGGGAGAATATCCATTCGCTCTTGACACGACATGGATTCCTTGAGCTGAGAAATCTGGTCGTCGTAGTAAATCAACAAAGTGGCGCAACACTCTCTCTCGGGGTACGTAATCTGGTATTCAAATCGAGCGTCTGCTCCTTGGAACGTTTTTTGCAGCATGTATCCGTACCATTGCAGCCTCGTATTCACCTGACCTTTGATGACGCACTGATCCGCGCGCGACGCGGCGATAAAAATCCCACACAACACAAGAATCTCGCGTGACATCCTCATCCTCCAACCGGAAGCAGTTTCTACAGTTCACTCGTCATACACTCTCCGTCCTCGACGATTGATACCCTATAAAATAAAATCAGAAATATTTTCTTAAATAACTGTACACATTTAAAATTCTTTCCTGGATTGGATTAACTGTGGGTGAGCTTTAATTCCACGATCCCCTATAAGTCGATGGCTTAATTGTTAAAAAAAAAAGTTAAAATACATTAATGCGGATTTAAATGTTTTCGGTCGTTTTTATCCGATTAGAAGAGTTTTTTCCCACACAAGTGCAAGGAATGGAAATAAGTTAGTTGAGCTAATCTAGAATTATGTGTCAATACAAAAGGTCACGGGCGATAAATTTGTCAGTGACGGGCAATAAATTTGTCGGTGATGGGTGATATATAGACGCCACATGATGTAACAGTCTCCCTCTTATTTAAAAAAGGGTGTTATTCATAAACGGAGCTAAGATCAAGCAGTCATTACAGAAACTTCAATACGTGGTTAACGGTTAATTAGTAAGACCCCAGCGACATCCGGGAACCAGCGACGACAATACCATAAATAAGAAAGAAAAAAAAAAGAAAAGAAAAAAAGCAAGCTGATCATTTTTTTTTTCATTCAGGCATTTTTATGTTAGGGGGGGGGGGGGTATCCTCGAAGTATATTTTCTTTAAAAATATTTTAAATGATTTGTGTGCATAATTAAAATCGCAACCAGCCACGACAAATCAGAAGAACAATAATATAATGAGCGAGAAAGTAAAAAAAAAAAGCTAATGTGTGGAATCATTTTCCGCTCCACGAGTAAAAATCCTTGAAATATAGAAACTACATACACAGTCTAAAGAACAATGCGTGTGTTCTACATTTGATCAAAGTCCTATCACTTGTAGCAGAAATCAGTGATCAACTTATATCTGGGTATCATGATCAGAAGATCAAGACTGCACCCCCCACCCCAAAATCCTTTAGCTATTCAAAAATCTGTCCTCAATGTTCACGATATGCTCAAGGATTTTTCTTTTTGTAAAGATAATGGGAAAATTCAACTTTCAAAATAGGAAAAGTGCATGTACCTTTTCCCAGTGGAATAGGACCGTCTTATGACCCCATTTATAGACAATCTAGAGCCCTGATAATAACCAAAAAATCCTCCTA
>CAJDSM010026564.1:624-11884 GCA_903981925.1 Ostrea lurida | reverse complement strand
ATCACACAGGCCAATTCAGCACTCATCGGCAGAAGGAATATAAACTATTAATTTTTAAATCAGTCACTATTGCCCTAATAAAAAAATCTTGTCTTGTTAAACAATATGCCTGTGTATTTTCCATTGTAACTCCTTTTTAGAGAGGGTGTGGCCCTTGTTTGAACCAAATAGAATATACCCTTTATTCCAGTGATGCTATTTCTCTGGCAAGTTCTTAGCTCGATCAAATGTGTTAGTAGCTCAGGTGAACTAAAAATGTATGAAGGACAAATGGGAGAAGGAGTCTTAAAAGACCCAGGAATCTCTCCTCAACACTAGATAAGAATGTAAAATCACCTGACATTTGAGTTGTATGTTTCTATTGTTAGTGGTTTTTATGATTTATATTGGCTACAGGCATATTTTAACAAGCATATAGCATCCTCTCTCAAGACAAGATTTTTAGGCAATAGTGACCTTGACTTTAAAAATTAATACAGTTTAGCCTTTCTCCATGAGTCTGCTGAATGGCTGTGTGATGTGTAAAGTATGTGTGGTGTCTGTGCTTAGCACCCTTGCTTTCAGCTCCACCCCTGGATAGCAGCTTGNTCCTCGCTTTCAGCTCCACTTCTGGATAGCAGCTTCCTGTGAAGCAGAATGTGTAAGTCTTCTCTGCCAGGTATAGCCTCTCCACAGTTACACCTATGTGGCCCAGATATGGGATCCTCCTCGAGGTAGCAGATGGAAATTGGGTACCTTACGGCCCCAAGCAGAACCACAGGGTCTTGGAGGAGACTAGGCCCCTAAATGCGCAGCATGCATGGCCCACCGGTGTGTGGATATGCCCAGGTGCCTGCAAACCTAGCCCCCAGCTATGGGGAAAAAGCAACACCACATCACTGCCTTGTGATAGACTTGGGGAAAGTCAAAGGCTAAGGGAGTAAACCCCAACAGAAAATCTGGGAAGACTGCACCCATGAGCAGGGTAAATGCAACCATCTAGGAAAAGGAAAATTCCAAACAAGAAACCCAGACCTTCTGAAAAGGTTGGGCGTAAGGTCAGCACCCTCACCCTGGAAAAAAAAATTGCTACAGAAGCATCAACAACTACCCAAGAAATTCCAGTCCTGGGTGAGGAAGGGCCTGCTCCTGCAGGAAGTATGACGATCGCCCAGGATCAAGGATAATTGCAGGCAGTGGTTGATGGCCTTTGCCCCACAGGGACTTAAGACCCAAGATAAGAAGGAGATAAGATTTCTCCATGAGCAACATTTGTGGAAGGTTTGATGATCCTCTGATGAACGTTGTGTCTAAGTCTATCTTGTTCACAAGATTTTAGGCAACTGTCAATTGTGACTTTGACTTTTAAAATCAATAGGGTGTATCCACACTCTATGAGCAACATTTGTGGAAGGTTGGTGCTCTTGCCTCTAGTTCACAACATTTTTGGGCATTAGTCAATGGTGACCTTGACCTTTGAAATCAAATTTCCNATGTATCCACTCTCTATGAGCAACATTTGTGGAAGGTTTGTGCTCTTGCCTCTATCTTGTTCACAAAATTTTTGGGCAATAGTCATTGGTGACCTTGACCTTTGAAATCAAATTTCCATGGGCAACATACATGTGTGTGGAATGCTCTTGCTTCTATCTTGTTTACAAGGTTCCAGACACAGTCACACAGCAGCAATGCTGTATCTGCTCCACAAGTTGCGCAGGAATTAAAAAAATTCTCCCAAGAACCACTGAACCAGAAAAGACAAAACTTGTGTGAAAGATGACTTCTAGAATATATCTTCAATTATCTTTCCTTTTCTAGATCATCTCCCTCTTTTAAGAAGGCAGGGACCTTCATCTGACAAACTTGAATTCTCTTCACCCATGGATGATTTGTATCAAGTTTGATCGAAATTGGCCTAGTGATTCTGGAGGAGAATGTAAAAAAATTAGGGACGGACAAATTCATTTAGACATAAGGCATTAAGTAATGCTCTCAAAACTTTCAGTTCAGGTGAGCAAAAAAAGACTTCATGAAGATGTAATGTGAAAAGCCACAAGGAAGCAACATCTAGTGAGGATGGGTGTGCTACGAAGGATTTTATTAATTAGTCATCCTGAAAACATTGGTCAGGGTAACATCCACTTCATGCATCATCCAAGGAAGTTTGAGGTGCATAGATGTTGCAGGGGAATTGACTTGCTGTGAAACCTAAAACCTGGTTACTTATTGGCCAGAACCTAGGGGGCAGGTATGAAGGTTTGATAGTGGATCCACAGATGCATTATTCTTTCAAATGAACACGAGGATGTGCAGTCATGAAAGAATGACATTGTACAACCATTTCAAAAACAACATGCAGGCCAAAGTCTGAATTAAACCAGCTCTGGACTGCATTTGACAAGTGACAAGTCTATTTACTGAGAACCTTTCAACATATTTTGCTCACTTTCCCTAATAGTTATTGACCAAACACAGTTGAATCTTAAAAGTCTATATTTAATCACATCTTTCTTGAAAATATTCCAGATGACAAAGTATAATCATGAAGCATTGTGAATTAAAAGTTATGCTCATCTGTAGTTACCCTTCAATTACAAGAGCGTGACCTAATCATCAACAATATACATATGTATCGTATAATTTCAACAAAATGTTCAATGCAAGAAATGAAGGGTTAAATGATGTATCTATACCTGTATTACAACTTGGTAAAGACAAGAAAACAATGTAAATCAAATTAGACAGATAATCACATCAAATTAGACAGATAATCACATGTAGCCTTAATGAGTCCATGAGTCATTACCTATATATTGCAGTATGTAAAAATTCTAGTTTCACTTTACATCACAATCTGTCCGAGGCCTCACAGAAGAGAGCAGCACCTAGTGCAGAATCGCACTGTTTACCTAACACAACATCCAAGGCCACCATATTGGGTCAATCACCTCCTATGAATTATGGGATTTTGCGGATCAACTGATCCTGTCCCTAGCAATTTTTGTAATCCCCTTTTGTTTTAGATACGAGGAAGACATCATTTTAGTTATGTTGCATACTAATCCTTTGCACAGGGCTTGAAACACATGATGTTAGTCCATATTGCTAGGGGTAATTCCACACACTTCTCCAAATTGTAAAAGGAGGCATGTCGTTCTCCAAAAATGGTGGGGGATAGTTATGGAGCCTTCTTCTGGATTTGGTGTTGAGGAATTCTGAAGAGATATCCATATTTCTCTTCATCTTGACAAACCCTGAAAAATTAAAATAAAACAAGAATACAGGTGGAGCCTCGTTAATCCGGACACTTTGGGTCCCGGCAAAATCGTCCGGATAAATGAAGCGTCCGGATACTGAATCGCATATTTTTGATCTTCATAGAAGTAATCCAATATGTTTATTTTTTATTTATAAATAGTAAATTAAACACGTTTTCATTTAATGTATTCAATTTACTTTATTAGATAAATCATGTTTAACAGATACTGTACATGCATCTAAAAGCACTAAATCTGTTAATGTAAAAAACAAATTATCCAAATTCATGTCCAGTTATACGTCGGATTTTTCCCCCACACTGGCAGGAATTTCACTCGTCTCCTCTGTGTTGGCGATGTGGTAATGTCGGTAGCAAGACTGCATTAGTTGACCAATTTCATTTTGCACGAGTTTATATTTCATATTTTTAATTGTCCAAGCCCATATTCTGGAGGACAACAGTATCCAACCTTGTTATAAATTACTCTCGCTTTGATCTACCAACGCGCACTAATTATCCGAGGTGGAATACCTCAGCTACACTCGGACGGTGTTTCATATTGCGGATGCATGATAATTTGTAAGGCTTAGTACCGTGAGTACAAAAAACCGCCACAAATTACAAAGCAGTCCTTTCTCTCCGGTAAAATGTTCTCTCTCTCTCTCTCTCTCTCTTCTCTCTCTCCGGTAAGAATGTTTCTTTCTCTCCCTCACAACACAAAAGAAAACAACCTCTTCTTCCGTTGGTAAAAAGTTCTCTCTCTCATAATCAAACAATCCTCTCTTGCCGGTAAAATGTGCTCTCTCTCTCTCTCTCCTCTCTCTCTCTCTCTCTCTCTCTCTCTCTTCTCTCTCTCTCTTCTCTCTTCTCTGCGTGTTTGGAAGTTTTTACTATAAATGAACAATTGATAAACGTAAAATAAACACGAGTCCTATCTTTCGTAACGTTCGTAACACTACTTTTTTTTAAAGTCCGGACTATCGACTGAAAGGTATAGATTGAACAGTTCAATAAAATATATCATCACATCAATACGATGGTAAATTTGGTACAGATTTATTTTCCAAATCAAGATGTGCAAATTCCTCGAACGTGCACGTTGGCGTGCAATAAAACCGACGCGTCTCACTTAACACCCAGAGACAGCGATATTGTACAGGTAAATTTACTCTCTTTAATTACAGGGCCTCGACTGAATGGCTTATGTTTTCTTTGCAATTTACGTCTTGCTAAATCATCCAAAGTAGACCTTTGAAGAAAAAAAAATCGTCCGGATTAACGGTACATTTTACAATGCATTTTAGCGCTTTGTAGTAAAAAACGACCGTCCGGATCCGGAACGCGAATTTCCGGATTAATGATACAAATTAACGTGTAATAATTCCGTTCCCAAGAAAAATCGTCCGGAAGGTGAAGCGTCCGGATTAATGGCGTCCGGATAAACGAGGGCCCACTGTACAAGGGACAGTGCATCATATTAAAGAATTCTTTTTGAGTGTACAGTGAGAAATAGCAATAGACCAGTTGACAATGGATGCATACTCCTCCTAGGCACCTGACCCCACCTCTGATATATCCAAGGGTCCCAACTCCTATTTTGTATTCTGTTTACGACTTGTGAGATTGATCACTGTTCGTTATCTTTGCCTTTTCCTTTGAATGTGTCCACTAAATCTGTACCAACTGAGTCATAGCCATTTTTTATAAGACTAGTACTCAAGGTGGCCCACTACATCTGGCAAAAGTTTCTCAAAACAGCATGATGTGATTTAATTATGAAAGATATGATGATATATAATAATTATACATGTGAAAATTATGATATTTGAATACAAAAAACATGATTTTGTATGAACAAAATCCCTGCCGGATTCGAACTTGGGACCTGCGGNCCCTGCCCGATTCGAACTTGGGACCTGCGGTTTACCAATCCAATGCTTTACCTACTGAGCTATGAAGTTATACAATCAAATTGATCGAAACAAACTATTTCACAAACTATTTAAATCGCCATCTTGTGACGTTGTGTTATAAATAGTACAAGCTTTAGTGTAGTGGGCTACCTTAACCACTCTGACTGCCACAAGTGTCTCTTACCAAAACAAGCAATCCACTTCTGTACCATCTCGACGAATTGAGAGAGAACATTTCCACCATTTAAACTTGCTGCCACAGCCAAATACTGCTTATTGAAGTATGGAAAATGCTGTAATGGGGAAGAGGAGTCTGAGGATGATGGGACTGTTTTAAGGAATTCTGGGAAAGCCAGCTGACAAGAAGTTCCCATATTCAGCACTGAAACAAATTAAAAGATTCTTTTCTAATATGATAAAGCTATATCAAAGCTGAATTTTAATATAAAGAGGATTGATTTTTCTTTAAACAAAACAGGAAAGAAAATAGTCTAAGCTTAGAAACTTCTGAGCTTTCTCACTCTTACTGTGAAAGATAAAATGTTTTATTTCAAGTCAGTACATGGAAATACACAAGCTCTGCATAGCTTTTGATCAAAATACATTTTTAAAGAATATAAATTTCATTTCTGAAATTGCATGAGGGTATGAATCATGATGCTTAGTATTACATTGCAGTTCATACTCTCAAGTACAAGTATTTTCCAAAAAATAAAAAAGAAATTAAAATGAAATTTACTTATTATTAGTTATATTTACATTCTAATTTCATTTCTGTTTGGAATTCCCAGCTTTTAAAAGAGATGTATAATATAAATATCAAGATTCATACATAACATTTTTCACAAATGCAATATTACGTTCATGAGAAAACGGCTATCATTTCAATATGCAAAGGCAAAAACTCTGAAAATGTAAATGTACCGTGGTAATATAAATATATATATAGATGCATGTCCTTTTTTTCATTGGTACGTTTATACCTTGATACCTACAGTCAACCCTATCTCGAACTCTCTGGGACCAAGAAAAAACTTCAAGATATCCTTGGATTCAAGATATCAAAGCAAAAAAATACTTAGAAAATAAGTGACTGGGCCTTCCAAATCACGTTGACATAGCCATGGTATTCGAAATACAAGTTCGAGTACCAAAGTTCAACGAAATGCATCTATATGTATGAAATACTGCTCCTGTGGGTCATTAAGAACAGAGTACACTGCACACTGTGTGTCGCCGAGAGCGACTAAAACTGGAGTTCCTTTATCGATCGTCAACCAATCAAACTGCAGGGTGCCAACTACTTCACCCGGTTCTACCACTTGTGGAAGCAGATAGCATGGAAATGATGCCTGTTCCAATCTGTTTCAGAAAAACATAGCATTAAAATCTAAAATTCACTGCTATTATGTATTGCACATGTATTAAAGGTAAACTCATTTTTCACTTGAGAATGATGTTGTGAATTACTATAGTATAGCATACATGCATATGTGATTGTTTTGGCATATTACTGTCAATCTTAATAGTGCACTTGAAGCAGTATAAGATGCACTCTGACATAATGATCATAATAAATTAGCATTTTCATTGTGTATGATAATGTTATAACTACAGAAATCATATTATTTAGTAAAACCATAAATTAGTTGCTTCTTTTGATTGAGTGATAAAAACATCAAAATATGAATCAAGCTAAAATAAATACTGTGGAATCATCATTGTTCGTGGGGGACCAATGTTCGTGGATCACTCTTACCCACGAATTAACATCCCCACGAACATGTTTTATTTTCCTTTTAATCTTTATAAATATTATGCCGTTCGCATTATTTATGAATTACCCATGAAATTACGTCCCCACGAACCATCACAATTTTAGTTACCCACGAACATTTGCCCCCAGGAATTAAAATGATTCCACAGTACACAGTGTAAAGTTTATGATATCAGACTTACAATTAAAGTTTATGATATCAGACTTACAAGTCCTTATTCCAACATCCTGCCTTGGAATCAAAATACCCCCAGCTAGCAGCAAGCTGATTGGACATGACGGGAGACTCCATTCCACACAGTACACAAACAAGAAAATCCATCACAGTTCCCGCCCTATCAAACCTCGACAAGAAGTCGGGCTGGTGTCTCGACAACCAAAATAACGTAGCATTTCCATGACCAGTTGACAAAGGCAGGTGGGAAATGGGTTTTGGAAGAGAAGCAAGAAATTCTTCTGTACACCTCTGATCTTGCCATGTGTAAAGTGGGCTTACATTCTGAAGATGAAAATTCTTTTTCTCTCTGATGTAAAATTCTTTCACTTGCTTTGAGGACCAAAGTAACACTCCATGCATCTGCCCTGTGATGCAAATTTTGTTGACTTTTGAAAGCATTTCAGGAGGAATTTGCATCAGACATAGTTGTGTTTCTGACAGAATAACGGTGACATCTTGTTCAAACCCATTACTCCCTATCGTACTCTTCGTATCCGCCTTTGTGGTACGGGAGACAGAGACAACTTGTTCCCCATCTTGTACGATGCTTATTTTCACAGATGTCGTTCCCAGATCAATGCCCATGAAAGCTGCCATTGCTACATTATTCAGTGAAATATCATAATTCACTAATTAGCACCGAAACTATAAAAGTAATTTACACAGACTCAATAGTTCACAAGTACCATGTATGCTTAAATACTAATGTGCAGACCTTTTTGTTCATTTTGGCAAAGCATTTAGCATAAATTATCACATTTTATAATGTTGTTAGTCACCTAATATTAACCTAACAAACTAGACAATGATTCCTTAAAATAAAAATAGCAAATTTAATCCACATTTCTGGCATTCTATATGTCATACGTACATGCTGCAAAAATAGATGAAAATATACATGTTTGGAGATATCTTCAAATAATTTTAGATATTTGCAACTTCGTGTCTATTTTAGAATCTTCAGTTGATATACTTGATATAAATTAATGCTCTCTCTTTCTCATTGAACTGTTGCCCTCTCCAAATGAATTAGAGTATCATATGTTTGAATGTACACTAGCTAGCATACACGCATACGGTAAAATACGAATTCCAGACATGAATACTGAGTAATATCGATATCGGGAGCTTGTATCTATTTTTCTCTTTTCTTTATCCTACTCCATTTTTCTGAATTTTTACCCCAAAACATCTCGTAACGTTGTATCATATATAGTATGCAGCACAATTAAGGTATAGCCAAAGGATATTTCGCTGAAAATATGCAATATCATTTAATTTAGAATTGGATAATTTCATTTTTGGAGTTTACTGATAATTGATCAAAAATATGATGGACTGAGAAAATACATATTCAGGACGATTATATTTCATATTTTAGACTGATCACGTGATCATCACGTGGGTTTTTTGCAAATTGACCGCTGGCATTGAGGTCATCAATAAATTTCTAAATTGCAAGCTAGGGCATAATGAGGTTGAAATCTTAACTTCAATTCATGAGTGTTTGTAAAAAGTAAAACATCTGTAGTTATGAATTATGATGCAATCTTTTACAGATTTTAACTTATAATTGTTAAAAATTGTTTAAATAATCTATTGTATGGTATGTTGAATTTCTTACAGGTCAACTATATTTTGATTTGAAATATACAATTTATTTCTAAGATTTCATCAGGAATTCCCTCCTATATAATGACTTATGATCAATTCAAAATATATATAGCTATTAGAACTAACTTCTTTAGAATTTCCTGGAGTAACCACAAGACATAAAGAGAAATGATGAGAGATTTTAATATTGATCATCTAATTAAGGAACAAGAACGCAAATTGTTCCTTTACACGTTTTACCTTTTGAAAATAGCAAAACTGACAAAAAAATTCTTTACAGAAAATATTAAACTTTAGCAATGATAAACCCAACTGGACAAAAAAAATGGGATGATTCAATTTGAAATATCTCAAGAAGGTGGAAAAGAATTCATAAAAATGGTGTTTAAGATACAAAAGAAAGCAAATGTATAATGGTTAACAGTATCGAATAAAACCATAAATTTTTTTTCGAAAATTTATTAAGAAATCAATAACGATCTGCTGTAATTCTTCTGTTAGAAGAAAGAGAGTCATTGAACATGTTAGCATGGACTGTGAAAAAAGTTTATAGTTTTTTTAAGAAAATGTGGCAATCCTTGGTTTTTTTGTGATGCATTTTACATTCAATATTGAACTGATAAGAAAACATTTATCCTTGGGTGTTCAAGAAAGTGAAATGGTAAACCTTTATAAATTATCAAATTTGAAACATTTCATATATTTTACAAAATGTAAGGAAATTGTCATCATGAAAGATTTAAAATTTTACGAAGTAAGAAAAACAAATTGCATGGAAAAATTAATTGTACAAATCAGTTTGAAAAAAATGGAAAATATTTGAATCTTTAAACTCAAGTATTAATTTCAGAAGTATCTTGAAAAGTTGTTTTTTTTCCCCTTAGTTTGTACATATTAACATAATATTGTTTATAAGTGTTAATTTAGTATGCTCTTCATACTGAAAACTATAATGAAGTACAAGAAGGTGTTAACTTGTCTTAACCACCAGCAGCCATATGTACTGTATGTTTAAATGATGTAATCTTTTAGTAACAACCTTGACATTGTATTAAATACACCCATTTGTGTTATTATTGTATAGTTTTGAAACCAAGCCAGAGTAACACAGTCCAACTATCTTCTTCCTGTTTACTTCTTTCCTTTGTTCAGAGTGAATGTCTGTCTGTGTGAAGTGTGTGGAGAAGAAGTAATTTATACTCATACCCTGTACCCCCTGGTCAGGTTGGTTTGTAAGTGGTCGTATGGTAAAATCCTGACTAAATAATAACCTGAATAAAAGTTATAAACTGTAAAAAAAAAAAAAAAAAAATTTCATTCAGGAATGCAAAACTTTTTCACAAATAGCTTAATATTTATTTGGTTCGCATTCAAACAACTCATTGTGATGCATTGAGGGTATGCCCCTGCAATAAATCAATATGTATGACCCACCCTTATCAATATAAATAGGCATCAATGCTCTCCTATGGGATAAAAAGAAAATATTTTAGTGAATTTACATTGTATAAGGCACTGGGCATTGTCCTCAAATTGATATCTGCATTTATTTATAAAATTATTTTTAAATTATTTTTTCATCACGATGATGTCATATTAATTACGGTATGTGTATCGCGATCAAAGTTTTGCTTATATCTCAAGGCGTCAGATTTTAATGCAAGTGCTTGTGTAATATACCTCTGTGCATTTTAGAAACATTTAAAATAATTCTATTACAGGGTATTTCAAGGGTTGTGATATTTTGTTGTTTTAGTGTGATGTCATAATACACATTCCCGTGTATATATTAGGAAACACCCCCTACTTCAATATTAACTGTGCCAAGTAGTAGTTAGGACCATGTATACTGTCATGGATAGCTCAAAGGTTAGAGTACCTAATAAGTAATGCAGGGGTCCTTGGGGGGGTTAGATTCCAAGCACAGCCATGAATGTACTCCTTTCCTATGGCGCAATTAACCACCCCTGGATTTCACCCATTTAGCGTGAGAGTCCTAGTGTCACGGGGAAAAAAACGTGTACGTGTGCTCTTAAAAGGGGGGGGGGGGGGGTAGGGCTGTGTGGACCATCCCTGATGGATATTGGGCATGGATACCTCAGTGGTTAGAGCAGTAATACATAAGTCCCTGGTGCGATTCCCAGTCCAATAATACTTTTTCTCATCCTCTATATAACTTACACGTGTGCTTATGTTACGAGAGAGCTATCAATCATCGGTCCCACCCTCTAAATCAGCTAATTATTCTAAGTTTGATTCCCATTTTAGTACCAGGTCCAGTACAATCTCTTTATCTAGCTATATAGCTTTATTCAGCTATATAGCTAGATCAAGCTATTTGAAATAGCTTGATTTAGCTATTTTAGAGTGAATTACATAGGGTTTCATATGTACAATGACATTGCTAAAAAGTCAAACAATAATTTTGGGAGATGTTTATACTTTGAACTAACCAGAACACTGTTCTTATTAAAGTTCGTGAAAAAAATAATATGTCCTAG
>CAJDSM010026563.1:8821-31562 GCA_903981925.1 Ostrea lurida | reverse complement strand
TGAATCTGTCACATAATTTCATTACCCACATTGAGACAGGAGTCCTAGCATCAATGGCTGTTCACAGTATCGATTTAAAGGGAAATTCTCTTATCTCTATTGATGTCACAGATGTCGTGTTCGAAAGACCATTTTGTACATTCAATTTCGCCCATAATAAGGTTCCTATTTTTGTTAATGAAAATAACTGGAAGATGAATTTCAGCAGAACATACGGTCCCGGATTCGGCGACTTTACCTATAATCAAATCAAGGGGATGCCAAATGCCACGAAATTGGGATTTACAAACATGTTTGATCTTGGTAAACTGATTGATTTTGGATTTGATATCAGACATAATCCTGTGATATGTGATTGTAAGATCGCAGAACCAGTGCTCCTTTTTAAACAGTATATCGATATAATGGAGAGAGATTACTTTAATATTACATGCGAATCTCCGAAATCATTTCGAGGAAGGTCTCTACCTAGTATTATCAGAAAGAAAGAAATAGAAGACTTGATTTGTAATTATACTTCACAAACTACGTGCCCAAAAAGGTGTCATTGTATTAATAGGCCAAAGATAGTGCAGTCCCGCACCACATAATATTGAAACTGGTGTGTTTAAGATGAACTGCAAAGGAGTAAATTGAGCCACCTCCCTCATATTCTGCCACATTGCGATGAAATTCAGTTCGACTGAGGAGTAAACCCAATCAAAGAAATTACAGCAGGAACCATTATTTGAATTTAGTGACCGTTTTTGGAATTGCGCATATACCTTTCTTTTGAGACAGGCGCTCGAAAACCTTGCTCATTTGCAGGTATTCTCTGTTCCAAAACCTCATCAGCTGAACGGGATTCCACCTGAATTGTCTACTCTAAATCCGTGCGTTTTCCTGCAGCGAGAAGATTTTGTAATGAACTGTACTTGTTTACATTTTTGGATGGTGGAATGGATACAAACAAAATCGACTAAAAATTGTTCATCCTACTCCTTTCAATGTTTGAATGGCGGTGATAAAGAAAAATTATTGACATATCTTCCTCGACTTCCCTGCACAGAAAAACACCCCCAGTACCTCTTGTTGTTATCGAGTTCTTCTGCTATTATATTTTCCGTTATCGTTCTCATTATCATCTATATTTGGAAATATGAATTCAAAATCATGATAAGGTCCAACTGGATTTGTAAGAGATCAAAGAATTTTTTGGACCAGGATTGTGTTGTTTACCTTTCATATGATGAGAAGATCCATGACATAGATTCGTGGCTGATAAATAGACTTGAGCCATTCTTGACCACAAACGATTTGAGGGCTTTCATTCCCAATCCCACGTGACCTTCCCTCCTTGGCAGCGTTCGAGCAGACGAGGGCGGCATGGCAGATATCGATGTCCAGACACTACACTCATATTCTCTCGGACACTTACTTCGAGGAGGACTCGTTTAAAACTCGCATGGACTGGAAGCATATCTGGAACAACTACTTCAACGACATAGAAAAGAAATTGCTGATTATCAACTATGATCTGTTAAATGCAACGGAAGTTCCCTGTGGAAAATTTAGGGCAGCATGCGCATTTGCGATGTAGTGGATTTCGCCTCTGCGAGAAAAGAAAATCATTTTTCCAAAATATCTGCAACATTCAAGGAATAACTATCATTTTCGATTAGTTATTAGGATATAGACGGGGATTTTTTTTTTTATCAAGATTTGTGGTCTGGTTTACAACTAAAACATATGCTTTCTTGAGGAAATGGCTTTCATTTTATACCGGAGATCTAAATATTACACAAATGGNATTTGTGGTCTGGTTTACAACTAAAACATATATGCTTTCTTGAGGAAATGACTTTCATTTAACACTGGAGATCTAAATATTACACAAATTAATTTAATCACATGTATGTATAAGTATGGTATTGAGTGATACAAGTTTGTTTTAGAGCATTTCGTTGAATATACCTGTATTTACTCCAATTTGATCTTAGTGGGCTTATTTTTTTAATTTTTGATAGTGTAATAAAGATCTATGTATACGATATGTTTTATCAGATATGATTTCACATATAAATTGACAGAGTTAATAATGTATTAAACCTAATCATAATCCCAAAAATATATATACAAAGTCGACTGTAGGGCAACATGGACCTCCGACAAAAGCGAAGGACGGATCAAGTGCCATGGGAGAATAATCATCCTATGGTGACCGGATACAGTTACCTTGAGCCCCTAGTCGAAATAAAGTAAACGAGATTATTCGTCGTCAAATCTATTACGAAAAATACAGTCTAACAAAGGGTATGAAACAAATCAGTCAACATATGACTTAGTGATAATTTGTAATCGCAAACAAGGTCATTATATATAGCGCCCATAGAATTTGCGAAATGATGACATGAAACGACNCATAGAATTTGCGAAATGCTGACTTGAAACGATATTTGTTATAACCCCGCAACATTAACTTTTGGTTAGTAGTTGGCCTCGCTTTAAAAAGTCCTCATACGCATAGCATGCTCTTGCGTATCAAATCAACTGGGAAATATACACACCATAAGCAGGTGATAGTGGTACATTACTGCGTAGAAAAGGAAATTTGACGATCGCAAAGTCAAAGTCATCACACTAATCATATAATATCATATAATATACAAATCACGTCAGACTTCTTAGTTCCATTTACACGGTATGATTCGTCAGACGAGTACTTCATTAATATATTCAATCATTTTAGCTCATCTGAGCAGAAGACTCAAGTGAGCTTTTTGGAACAAAATTTGTCCGTTGTATGTCGTTGTAGTAAACTTTTCACATTTTCATCTTCTTCTCCAGAACCACCGTCCAATTTCAACCAAACTTGGTACAAATCATCCTTGGGTGAAAGGAATCCAATCTTATTCAAATGAAGGACCAATTCCCATCAAAGGGGAGATAATCACGAAAATGCAAAATAGGATGGTGTGATCTTCAAATTTTCTTCTCAAGAAAAGCTGAAATTTATATGAACGCTTCCTGATTTATATGAAAGCTTCCTGATATAATGAAGAAATCATGACCCAGAGGGGTACATTGGGGCCACAATAGGGGATCAAAGTTTTAGAAATCTTCTTCTCAAGAACCATAAGAAATATTATTTATTTAAAGCTTCCTGATATAGAGTAGATCCAAGTTTGTTCAAATCATGCCCCCATGGGGGTAGGGTGGGGCACAATAGGGATCAAAGTTTTACATGTTGATATAAAGTAATACCTTCTTCTCCAGAACCACTGAGTCAATTTCAACCAAACTTGATACATACACTTTGGTAAAGGGGATTTAAGTCTGTTAAAATGAAACGTTAGGTCCCTGTCAAAGGGGAGATAATCACAAAAATGCAAAAATGGGGATGTGTTATTTAAAAATCTTCTTCTCAACAACCACTGAACCAGAAAAGTTGAAATTAACAAGAAAGCTTCCTGACATACATGTATGTTTAAGTTTGTTCAAATAATGACCCCAGGGTAGAGGGTGGGGCCAATGAAGGTAATCAAAATCTACATGTACTGACGTAAAGGAAAATTCTTTAGCGACATTTCTTTAACTATATATCCAAGGCTTCACACATTTTATTTGATGCAATGGTGTGTGATCTTATGACCTTGGGCTGGCAGTTTGACCTACTTATAAGGAAATATTAGAATACTCAATATTTCCTCAACTACTCCTAGACTTTTGACATTTTGTATACATGCTTCATAAGAAAAACCTTTTATTTTATACCATAGCTTTTGACTATGTGACCCTGAACTTAAAATTTTACCAATATTTTAGACAACAGAATCTTTTGAATAGATCTCAAAATATTTTAAGCATGGCAAGACCTTCTTATTACTTATAGTTTGAACTTGTGACCTTGACCGTATAGTTTGACCTAGACTATTTTTGTTTTAAATGTGACATAGTCAATATTTCTTGTTCTATTTAAGATAGAATATTCATTATTTGTATATAGATTTCATATGACAGGGTCTTGCATTTCATACCATGCTGTATGACCTTGTGACCTTTGGCAAGGTAGTATTAGTTATATTAGCGTTGAGAAAATTACATAATGGCTTATTGTTTGGTTTCATTTTCATTGGTGAAATCGGATACCTTTATATTTGGAGTGTATACCTTTGCTAATAAATTCGAACTCAAATGCGCATGTATTTTACTTTGTAGAAATTTGAACCCTAACAATCTCAGGAGACGTGTATACACACGATGTGAATTCTTAAGGAACAAACTGGAAGTTCACTAGCTTATCTAGAGGTCAACATAATCCCCGCATTGAATGAATTATCTAAGCAATGCAAACTTGATCCGCAAACAGAGGTAAGAGTCGATCACGGAACGATTACGTCACAAAACCTCTCAAATATAAGTCAACCTTTTTGGAGTCATATTTCGATTTGTATTGTATGAAAACTTGAGTTTATGTAGAGACACATCCCTTCTCCATATGCGTAATTAATAAATTGCTAATTATACGTAGTGTAATCATATCGCCAACTCTTATGATTCATGTGTTCTAAATAGTTGACCTGAGAATCTAAATACGGTAAATGTACTACAACTCGAGTGTCGTAGATTACGTAGTGTAATAAACATTAATCTATCTGTGACGATGTTTCTTCAAATCATTATTTGTTCACTGGTCGGCTTATGTATTTCTCAAGAACCCAAACATTGTAGTAAGTGTATTCTGTACATTTTCATAGGGTTATAACTTAAGTTCTTAAATTTTGTTTTCGATATTTTACTATATTTTACTATATGGATCGCTATAATACTTGCAGCTTCTCCTACCACTTGGGAATGCAATGAAATCAAGGTAAGTAGGTCCTTGTATTAAAAAAACCCCTAGAAATATGTACAGGACATGAATGTCCAGTCGTTGTGACAATAGTAATTTCTGTCAATCACTCTGAAGAATATAATTAAGCACATTTCAATTTAATTGAAATATACTACTAAAGTTTATTTCAAAATGATTTGGAAGACTTGACCTCGAAGCTTGTTTTGATTATATCTATTTAGAAGCTTTTTGAGGAATTTGCTAAAAATGGCATTGAAATTCCCAAATTCCTTTATTAACATATGAAATTTATCCAGTATTGTTCAAGTCAAGTTGAGTTCTGAAAGTAATATATGAATAAAGCGAACGTTTACTCAAAGTGTGGGTTTGGTTAAGTACCCTGTTTTGTTGCATGGGTAAGACGCATAGGACGCTTATAGGGTTACGGGGTTAAGACAACGTGTGAAATATGAGTTAAGGGTTACGGGGTTAAGACACGTGTGAAATATGAGTTATAGGGTTACGGGGTTAAGACACGTGTGGAAATATGAGTTATAGGGTTACGGGGTTAAGACACGTGTGAAATATGAGTTATAGGGTTACGGGGTTAAGACACGTGTGAAATATGAGTTATAGGGTTACGGGTTAAGACACGTGTGAAATATGAGCTATAGGGTTACGGGATTAAGACACGTGTGAAATATGAGCTATAGGGTTACGGGGTTAAGACACGTGTGAAATATGAGCTATAGGGTTACGGGATTAAGACACGTGTGAAATATGAGTTATAGGGTTACGGGGTTAAGACACGTGTGAAATATGAGTATAGGGTTACGGGGTTAAGACACGTGTGAAATATGAGTATAGTGTTACGGGGTAAGACACGTGTGAAATATGAGTTATAGGGTTACGGGGTTAAGACACGTGTGAAATATGAGTTATAGGGTTACGGGGTTAAGACACGTGTGAAATATGAGTTATAGGTTACGGGGTTAAGACACGTGTGAAATATGAGTTATAGGGTTACGGGATTAAGACACGTGTGAAATATGAGTATAGGGTTACGGGGTTAAGACACGTGTGAAATATGAGCTATAGGGTTACGGGATTAAGACACGTGTGAAATATGAGTTATAGGGTACGGGGTTAAGACACGTGTGAAATATGAGTTATAGGGTTACGGGGTTAAGACACGGTGAAATATGAGTTATAGGGTTACGGGGTTAAGACACGTGTGAAATATGAGTTATAGGGTTACGGGGTTAAGACACGTGTGGAAATATGAGTTATATGTTACGGGGTTAAGACACGTGTTGAAATATTGAGTACAGTACCGCAACGTTATTCTTGACATTTCTATCGTGTTCTATCGTGCGTGTATCCTATCGTATCGTGCGTGTATCCTATCGTATCGTAGCGTGTATCCTATCGTATCGTGTATCAGTTTTTCCGTTTTCTATCGTGCTTTGCGTTTATCAGGTCTATCGTGTATCGTGTTTTGCGTTGTATCAGGTTTCCGTTCATCGTATCGTGTGTATCTTCGGAAATATCGGGTATCATAATTTAAATCTAAGGAAAAAGTCGATACTTTCCGAAAGCTCATTCGTTTGTCTAAGAAGCTATTTTTAGGAATCGAGGAAATACAAAAACAATAAAGCTGGCTATATAAGATGCAATAAATAAATAAATGAATAAATCCTGATAGGTGAAACATCAGAACAATATCATTTAAGACTGGGGAGTTGGCCGTGGTTGTCAAACAAATCGAGGTCCACAGTAATTAAAACCCGAAAGTTTTGGCTGTCTAGTAACAATGATAATTATATTTGGTAATTAAGATCTACTAGAGAAATAGGAAATTCCAATTTGAAAGACACCCCCTCCTCCAGTAAATTACATTCCTCTTTGAAACGATGTAATAAAGGCTATTTTAATTTACCCCAATTTTTCGCATTTCTTGTGTTCTACTTGCATGTGTATATAACCTGTATGTACCAACTATACGCTGTGAACTTGTGCGCCGTCCTTGTATCAGGATTTATTACACGTGCATTTCGCAGCGAATTGTTTCACACCGTTTAGCAGATAAATTTTACATAGCCAGAGAGTTGTTGCATCTCCCAAAAAACGGGCATTTGGGCGCGACTTTGTGCTGTCATGATGTTTCTTATTTTGTACATGTGGTTATACATGTCATTGTGCCGAGTAGTATATTGGGAATTTTTTAATGGGTCATATATGCGGTTTTGATATATTCGATATTTTTTAAAAGCCGCTTTTTGTTCATTTGTCTAATTTGTTGTTTGTTATCAGAATACCTAATTTACATGAATTTTTGATTTTTATGAATATTAGATAACAGTATTACTCATAGTGCGGATCTATCGTATCAAGACAGCGTAACGTGCAGCGAAAATTTACATGTAATTTTAACAGTTGAATGAGCGGTGAATTCACTACAACACAACTTCGCCACAGACAAAAGATATTACGTGATTTTTTATTTTCACATCCCAGCGAATTAATTTTTCTAGATAAATTACAGGCCTAGCTAAATTTTCAGTCACAATCACATGTAACATATTTATACATTACCAGATGATAGACACTAGAAAAAAGAGACTTCTGAAACACGATGTAAACGTCATACCCGGGACGTTATGTCTATATTAAACACGCCGAACATCCATGTTTTAGGATCTCTAAATCAAAATTGACAAGTCCCCCCCCCCCTTCTAAGGTTCCGCCATTTGGATCAATATATATACACATACGGTTATCCGAAAGACAGTAAAGGGGGAAACCGGAGCTTAACATTTGGTTGAGTTATATGATAACAAATTAATAATGAGGAAGGGTATAATTAAAGAGGGAAAGTGCAAAGTCGATTATATTTATGAACCTTTTACAAAGCAAACTTGAGGGCGCATTAATAATACAACACACCAGTTCCACACACCTACTTACGCAGTCAACGCGAATACAATTATTACATTGAAAATGGTGACCTTTTTAATACTATTTGTGTTCCAGTTTTCACTTCAGAAATCGTTCTGTTGGTTGTCTGAAGTAATTATTTATATATTATACCTAAAAATCAGCCAGCTCCAAATGAATATGCTACGCGCGCGGTCTTCGTTTACTAAATTTAGCAGATAAAAATAGCCAGATTGCTTAAAATTATAAATGCATTCCATTCTAACGCCCTGACAAAAATTTTTGTGCTAATGGTTATATATGTTACATGTACATGTGTACGATGAAGAATCAACCATACGGCTTTTCTACAGCGTGGGTAAAGCTTCATTTATATTATGTCTCTGTCTGAGTCGATCAATTGCTCATATTAATTAAAATTCGCAGTTGAATTTTAACGAAAAAAAATATTGATTTTGTAAATTATTACAGAAAAATGTTATCGTCATTATTATGCACATGTACATGCATTTCCTTTTCAATAAAATTTCTTTAGATATACGTGTTATGTATATATAGGATACTGAAACCCTTTGATATGTTATTTTTCAACATAAAAAGAATGTTGCAATTTTATGTTAGAATACAAATTTCGTTCCGTCAAAATTGCTTTTTCTAATTTACAACATTCTACAGGTTTCCGTTTATCGTGAAGATCGTTTTATCGGTTTTGCGTTTAATCAGGTCTATGTGAACATCGTTTATCAGTTTTTCCGTTTATCAGGTTTTGCGTATCCTATCGTATCGTGTGCGTGTATCCTATCGTATCGTGCGTGAATCCGTATCGCTATCGTGCGTGTATCTTTCTAATCGGTATCATGTCAAGAATAACGTTGCGGGTACTGATGGGTACGGGGTAAGAACACGTGTGAAAATATGAGATTATAGGGTTACGGGGTTAAGACACGGTGTGAAATATAGAATATAGGTACGGGGTTAAGACAGGCGTGTGAAATATTGAGTTATAGGGTTACGGGTTAAGACCCCAACGTTGGTGAAAAAAATTATTGGAGTTATAGGGGGTTTTAAAACGGGGTTAAGACAGTGATGAATATGAGTTATAGGGTTACGGGATTAAGACACGTGTGGAGTATGATTATGGGGTTTATGTATTAGTGATTAATGTTTCTTTAAAGGTGGATCCCTCCAGAAACTTCACCAAAATCCGACGGTTATCATACGATGCTCGGAACAGGCGAGAAAGAAGAGTGGAAACTGTAGAAAAAGGCAGCAATAAAACTTTCTATGATGAACTCATTCTGTGGAATGAGGTACCAAAATATTACACTGATATTCATAGCTTGATCAAATTTATATACTGTCTATTCACTTATTTTTGAGCGGGATTAATTTTCGTGATTTGGAGAAAAATAAGCATTTCTGTGGGACTTGGTTTGGTTTCCAGGTGTGTCTTGTTCATAGAAAATCGAAATGTTCATACACTGTACTACGAATACAACAAAATTAAACATCCGTGAAAATATATGGTTAAACACAAATCATGGAGATTAAACTGCGTTTTGACGTGTTCTTTGTAGAATAAAATGTACAGAATGGACCTTAAAACTCGAAAATGCAATGTCACGGTTCCACATCGAGGCTGGATACCACGTGGGACACACCCAGGGGATACATTTCTGAACATTAACACCGTGGGAGCGGCAGGTTATCCAAAGGAAAGCTTAACAATTCTACAGTTCATGTCAAACAAAACCGAAGGTTGGTAGGTTGTTTGTTAATTTGTTTTACGTCCCATCGAGATTTTTTCACCAGAAGTACCACTACTTTACACCTATGCTTAGCGCCAACGGCTGTAGTAGTGAGGGCTCTGTAACGTGCCAACGCTTGTTGTGACACGGGACCTCTGTTTTTAAGTGAAAATCTGCAAGACCCGTGGTTCTCATTCTAATTGCCCAGCGTTTGGCAAAAGGGCAATCACCACCTATCTTAGAGGGGTGCACCCTGCGAGCATGCGCTCCGAGTATTCACATTGTAACGGAGAAGTGTGGGGTGTGCTGCGAGCATTTGCCTCGTGACGTAGAGGTTGTAAGGGAGCGCCCCTCTCGTGACTTTTTCATTTCAAAATCATATATACAATGACTGCTCCTTCAACCAAACGCTCGGCAGTAATAAAGCAAGAGTAGCGGGTCGTTAGAAAAACACACCGAGGCCCAGTATCACGGACCTGCGTCATGTGTGTACTAACCTCGCTTTTACTGCGCAGCGCGCCACGCGTCTAGGTCAATATTTGTAGTGTTTTACCTACAGCTCGTTATACCTCGAAGGGATATTTAACAAACAAAAATCAGTTTTTAAATTCCGTACATTTTATTTATTTATGGACAAATATATTTTAATGTTTTTGCTATTCTATCATGTTGTATGTACATTCAATGCATATACATTTCATTCATAAACATTTTTGAGGTTTTTAAAGTACACATTTTTAATGTTTTTGCTATAATTCCGTTTATTTTAGAAATGAAGCACATAATTGTTTCATCGCCTGACTGTATCCCTATTCGCACAACCATTTATAATTCCACAAACGGATTGGAAATATCAAGGTATGTTTAAAACTTGCTGAACTAATGTATAGAACACACATTCCAATTTTTATATTATGCCAAGGGATATACATCAAAAATATATTTAAAAACTCTTCTCAACAGCAGGATCATATTGACTTTCAAAGATAAAAGTTTTACATGGATATTTATAGGAAAAATCATGGATAGTAATATCTTTACTTATCGATCCCAGCGAACTCAAAATAAAAGCTACAAAGTCTTCCATATCTGCTTTGAACTTGGATATTTTATTGAACATAGCTCTCAACTGCAAACTAATAGCACAATTTTATGACAAACGAAATGACTTTTGAACATCGTCAACTACCCATATTCATATTTGTGTACCAGTACCCCATTGAGTTTATTATATTTCATTGTATAATATTCACAAATGGATTGAATACAAGTTCTTGCAACTTAATGATTTTCTCCAATATACTTAAGTACAATATAATTATAAAATGGAAGACTGTAATACAAACATTGAAAAATTAAATTATTATATTTATAAAATTATCACCTTCATATGGTGCTCATGTCTCTTAGATGATTCGATACACGAGAGTATATTCTGCGTGTGATTAATTTCTAAATAAAGACCGGTCACTGAAAAGTAGGTGTATACAGAACGGCCTAAGGATAGGAATGAAACACGTCAGACATTTGACCGAACGACAAATCGTATTAACAAAATATCTCTTTATAACTACCAAAGAATTAATTTTACATAAGGCTGAGTTTAATCGAGGCTGTTGAAACCCCTGTAGCATCAGCTTGTTTGACAGTAACCTGCTTCGATTTAAAATCTGAAAATACGTAGAACAAGCTCTTACGTATCGAATTAGCCGAGAGACAGAAACATCATATGTAATAACGGAATATTGCTACATAGATATGGGAATTTGACGATGAAGAAACTGAAATCAACACTTACACAGCCATTCTTCTCGATAAATTAAAGACATGACTTTCTGGCATCATAGACAGTTGCTTCTTCAACAAAAATAGAAAAATAAAATATTCATATCTAGTGGTCAGTCATTCAAAGAATCACATTGTTAAATTCCAGCCTGATTCTACGCATTATACTCTGAGGTTGATATTGAAAAAATGCTGGAGTTCCTCATTGACAGTATCTTTGTAGTCTTTGGTGATCAGGTCTCTCAACAGTCTGTTGGAATTTCCATGGGCACGAATTGTGCTCCTTTGTTAGCTGACCTGTTTTTACATTCTTATGAGGCAGAATTTATTCAAAAGATTCCACAGAAGAAAATTATCTCTAGCTGTGGCCTTTAATTCGATATCTAGATATATCCACGATGTTTTATCTATTGACGTTAATCATTTTCATTCATATGTCAATTCGATATACATGTACAATATCCCAGTGAATTTCAAATAAAAACACCACAGAGTCATCCGCATCTACTTCCGCATCTACTTCGTACTTGGATTTGTTATTGAACATAGACATTGACGGCAAACTGACGACTCAACTTTATGACAAACGGGGTGATTTCAGTTTGTTCAACCCTTGCTTACGTAGCGACACTCCATCAGCACCTGCATATGGTGTTTATGTCATTCAACTGATTCGATACGCAATAGTTTATTCTGCGTATGATACGTTATAGAGCACAGGCTTGGACCAAGAAGATGTTATAAAAATTCGAACCTTCCTGGCATCATATTTAAACTGACAAAAAATTAAATTGGTCCAAGGCTGTGCTCTATTACGAAAGCCTATTGAGCTCATTTTTGTAGAGAAAAAAAAAATCTTTTTCGCGTTATTACGCGAAACTTTTCGCGAAATAACGCGTACTTTCGCGAAAATAACGAGTAACTTTCGCGAATTAACGCGTAACTTTCGCGATAAGCGTAACTATTCGCGAATTAACGCGTAACTTTCGCGAATAAACGCGAAATTTCGCAAATTAACGCGTACTTCCGCGAATATCGCGATATATAAGGCAGTAATGAGAGAGAGAGAGAGAGAAGAGAGAGAGAGAGAAGAGAGAGAGAGAGAGAGAGAGAGAGAGAGAGAGGAGAGAGAGAGATTGACATTATATCAGATTAGCACGTTAGTTACACGGGTAGATTTAGAGAATGAAATATTGAATCTTTCGTGCATTCGATTAGCGACACGGGTACACGATTGCAAGTCGTTTGTTAAATACATGTAAAATGTGAATTTGTCGAAACGAGTCGAAACATTGGCCTAGTGTCTCGCAAGGTACTCCTCATTTAGCAGGGTCGAGAGGCATTCCAAACATTTGTGGTTCGAGGGTCATATGAGCCATGTTGCCTGAGACTTGTCATCAATAGGCTAAATGTTTTGTTATACCTCCAATTAGATGTGGAGTATAAATGATACAAAAAACTTCTTCATGGTAATGAGCTGAGTAATCATTGTATAAAACTACAAGGGAATGTCTGTTTTTTTTTTGACTTTAATCACAATTTCATCAAAATTGTGTCTTCCACTTATGTGATGAGTCATACGGATATGAATGGTTCAAGTTACTCGATACCAATCTAGCTTTATGATAGAACAGCTAAGACAGGAGATTGGTCGATATCCATTAAACATGTCTTGTAATCTACAATGTCTAGACGGAGGTTTGAGCATGTCATTACTGACATTGCGAAAATATAAACGCGGAAAGTTTCGGCGTTATTCGGGCGAAAGTTACGCGGTTTATTCGCAAAAGGGTTCGCGGTTAATTCGCGAAAGTTACGCGTTTAATTCGCGGAATGTTAACGCGTTAATTTGCGAAAGTTTCGCGTTAATTCGCGAAAGTTACGCGTTTATTCGCGGAAAGTTTTCGCGTTTATTCGCGAAAGTTACGCGTTTTTATTTCGCGAAGTTACGCGTTTTATTCGCGAAAGTTTCGCGTAATATACGCGAAAAATAATACTTTTTTTCTCTACAACCAGATGAGCTCAAATGGGGCTTTCGTACTCTAATAACAAATTTTTCCGTTTTTCATCAACAAAAATGTGGTGAATTTTAAGCAAAATTTTTTGATTTTAGTGATATTTTCAATGATGTTTGGGGCATTAAATATTAGATACCCAATGCAAAACTCCCAAAAAATTTTATTGCACTTTGATAATCTATCATACATGAGCTATTAAATTTTGCAGAATAAAATTTGTTGAAATTTCACTAATTTTTAGCATTTTTGGGCAGATTTCCACCCTTCGTGGGCCTACTCCTTTAATTTTGAAGAATTTATCAACATCAATGTCACTTCCATCAATATTTTTATAATATCGATTTATTGGGATTTCGTCACGCGGCGTAGGAATACATACTATGTGATATGAAAAAAATATCACACAAGTGATATCAACTGGATAAAGGGGTAAATATGTGATAAAGATGAATATCAGAGGTTGGTCTTCATACTAATTAAAACTTATTTTACTTAAAAAAGCTGAGTTAATCGTATTCATATTTCATTTGTGTGAGAATTAAATCGCTGATACATGCATCTCTTTCTAGTTATTATGACCTCAACATCGGCATCTCGGACACAAAAGTCTGGACTCCTCCAAAAGAATGTCTCCAGTGACGGCCACCAGTAGCCTGTGCATATAAATTACCTGATAAACATTTTGGCTATTGATGTAAAGTTGAATAGCGTTGTTTCGTTTTTCATTTTCTGAAGGATTATCTTAAATACAAGAAAAGACGAAGATAACAAACAGTGATAATTCTCGTAAGTCCAGACAGAATATAAAATAAGAACACGGACCCCTGGCTACACCAAAGGTGGGATCAGGTACCTAGGAGGAGTAAGCATTCCCTGTCGACCGGTCACACCCGCCGTGAGTCCATGGTTTTCATCAGGTAAACGGAGTAATCTGTAGTCAAAATCAGTGTATAAAGAACGGCTTAACGATTGCTATGAAACATTTGACCCAATTGCAGACCTTATTGGCAAACTAAATTGTTATAACGACCATATAATTTGCGGACTTCTGCCTTTAAATGTGATTGTTGAAAACCCTGAAACAACACCTGTTTTGTAAGTAGCCTGTATCGACTCAAAAACTGATCATACACAGAACAAACTCTTTCGTATCGAATAAGAAACCAAATACAGGTGATAGTGGATTGTTGCTATAATCCTAAATGACATCAACAGATCATTGAAGTTAGACAGTCCTGCAGTGCTATCCTGAATATGTCAATGCTTGTAGTAAGACAGTCAATTGAACCATCATGCAATCCGTTAAGATAATGAGATACGGCGATAGAAGGAGATATTGAAGTCCATGATCGCGACAAAATGAGTACTGACACAAAAATGTGATTATCAAGGAAATGCAAGTGTAATAATATAGTGTTTAATTTTATCATAAAGGGTATCAAAGGACATCTAATCCTCAAGAATGTTTAGATTGTTTGCCCCCCTCCCCACTACTTCCCCGTAGCCGATGGGCTCCGGAACTTCGTAACTCAAGGTCTCCAAACAGGGAGGCTTGAAAATTCAATGAGTGAACATTACAAATAAGTTGATGTTTAACATCTTATGTTGACATCGTATCCAACATTAATGTTAATCAATCATCATTTGAATATAAAATGGCGAAGTAACAAAGTATCAAACGTAATCATAGTCCAAAAAACACATACAAAATCTAGTGTAGGGCAACACGGACCTTCGACAAAAGCGAAGGCAGGATCAGGTGCCATGAAGGAGTAAGCATCCTCTGCTGACCGGTCACACCCGCCAATATCATTGGAAACTACATATTCATGACGTTGCTTATTGTGTGAAGTCACATGATAAAGTCATATTCGGTAAACTGGTTGTGACGCACAACGTGTGGCCCAGGGCACAAGAATTTATAGCGAAATTCATCACAATTTCTTTTAATTACCAGAATCCAAAGATTTCTAAGCTTTGTACCTTTTGGAAAGTTCAAACCTCTGTGGACTGAACAACCAGGAGCAGAGCAGCACTTTAGCATGGCCGCTGACATTGGTCGAGTTCCTTAGATATCTGTTTATTCTTGATTCACTATCGAAGGTGTGTATCGAGCGCAAACGTTCGTCACAAAAGGAAATGCAGACAAAAATTAACCATTGTGTTGGCTTATTTTACTTCAAGTAGTTAAAATCTTATGAAATGGGCACCCCTTTAGCAGTCGAATTGTGGTGCATCATCGTCTCTGATCTTAAATTCCTCAGTAATTATGATAATATATAATTTTTGGTGATATTTCGCATACAATTTACTCACATTCTATCTTGTTTGTACCAAAAAATTTAGGTACTTTAACATGCATATCTTAGAGTAAACATATTTTGATAATTTCAGGCTGTTACAAACAAAAATGTAAAATCACCTAATACAATGCTTTACGGGAGAAAAATCATCATTTATGGTGGGGATTCGAACCTGAGTCCTTAGCTTTGATAGTTAGTTGATTTAAACACATAGCTATTGAGGCAGACGGGTACTTGAAGGTAATATTTGCACCATATAAAATGTTAAAATCGTTTCTGAAGAGATATTCATGTCAAGGAGATTGAAAAAAGAATTGAAGAAAATGTCTGTCCTAAAGTTTAGATCCTTCAAACGTTTCCACATTTCAGAAGACGCTTTCCTCCTCTTGAAATGCTTATTCCAGCGATCATTAACTTTTCTAATGACTGAAACAGTGTTCACTCATAAGGATGTGATTCAGGAGGAACTCTGCGTCGTAATGACTTACTTTCTTTTATAAACAGAAATGAAAATACAAATATCAGCAATATTTGTGTAATCCTTTTAAATTTGATTGCTTATATGGATAGCTCAGTAAAGCTGTAGATTGTGGGTTTACTAAAACTGCCCTTTTTACTCAATAGAGACAAGTTTCAACTTCTTCCATGTGTTAGTGACTACGTGTCAATTCTTAAGGTGACCACGCGCCAACTCTTAAGCTGACCACGTGTGTGTCAATTCAACAATACATTATGTCATACAATCAAAAGAACATGATCGCTATTTTTGAATAGGTCACGTATTAACTTCGATTAGGATGAGGAATATGTGTTTATAATGCCAACATGCACTTTTAGTGTAACACTATGCTGTCCAAAGTACATGTATATCTGGCATGCACAAGACATGATTTACTGGAATATTTTGAAATATCCGTTGTTATATTATATACACATGTACTAAAAGTGACAACTAAATTACGAAAAATATCATTCACTTTTTTTTTGGTCGTTTCAGCAACTTTGGTAAAAATTGCATGCAACTTTGTGTTGCAATATTATGAACCCGAAATAAAAATAGACCGCACACGTGTCCCCTTTCTGAAATGGTTCTACACAATTTGCAATTCTTATCTGTTTGCCAACAGCCTATATCTAGAACAAAAGATCGGACCCTCACCTGTTGTATCTCAGTCGCCAGCTCGTCAGCGGTCACAATGCTTCTCCTCGTAGTCTCCCTGTTGGTCGCCGCGGTCTCTGCACAAGTCCCCGTGCCATGCTGTAAGTGTTTATTCTTTTAACTCACCAAAATGCATAATCTTGCAGAGTTTTGGCGTATTTTTTTTTAGGTGACACACTCTGTAACTTGTAACTTTACATAGATACACCGTGTAGCTTCTGCAAATTATAATTTTTAAAAATGGAATCAGCATTGCATCATCTACATCATAAGAGAATGCAGTTGAACGAAAGTATAAGAGCTATGTACACGTGTAATTCAAGAATATGCAGTGAAAATATGCGACGTTTCGTTACCGTTACTGTAGTACAGATGTATGCATTTTTAAAGAACTGAAAGAGTTTTAGATATGCTTACTCCTCCATGGCACCTGATCCTGCCTTCGCTTTTGTCGGAGGTCCGTGTTGCCCTACACTCGATTTTGTATGTGTTTGTTTGGACTATGATTACGTTTGATACTTTGTTACTTCGCCATCTTATATATGAGCACATAGCATATAATTTATTTTGTTTCTTTTGCAGCATCTCCTCCGCAATGGGAGGGTCGTGAAATCAGGGTAAGTGTTCCGATTTCAGTCTGTGGTAGAGATAGCAATAACCCCCCCCCCCTTCCCGGTCTTCCTCCATAAGATTTTTAATATTTATTTAACTATTATATAAGTCTAATTATATGCTATAAGTAAAAGAGAATTTATCTCTTCTCTCTCTAGACCTCTTGTTATCAGATACGTCCCTCATTGCTTTCACTGAACTAATGAATGATACTGCTTTATCATAATATTTATATTGTGTATCGAATGACGAGTCAATGTAGTGTTATTCATTTAACATAACAGTCAAATTACAGAATACAGCTATATAAGGGTTGTTTGGACAGGTGAAGATTACGAACAGTTGTCAATCTCATAAATACCGGTACTATGAAGAAAACCAAACTAAACATAGGGCAAACACGGACCTCTGAATACACCAGAGATGGGATCAGATGTCTAGGAGTAAGCATCGCCTGTCAACCGGTCGAAAAAAAAACCATTGTGCCATTCCGTTAAACTTTAAAGTGTGTACAACAACATTGCAAACGTAATGCTTAAAATTGCTCCAGTAATTTCATGACCACACGTGTAGTGGTTCCATAAGTTAAGATTGGACTGTTAAACTGTTAAGATCTCCTTTAGACTGTTATCCTACACGGTGAATGATATTACTTCTGATTTGAGATGTTTGGTGTCCCTACAATCGTACCGAGGCATGATTGGTATACGGTACTTCTTGTAACAGGTCGATCCCTCAAAGAAGTACGAAGAGAGACGATTTTTGGCCTACGATGAGACAAACCAGCGGGAGCGAATAATGGCGGAGGTTGAACTGAACTCAGACAAGGAATATTATGATGTCTTGGTCTTACACAAGGAGGTATGTCTTGTTCATTTACATATATTTACAATGTATAAAGGAAAATTTCAAATCCTACATCTATTAAATGGCTCTAAAGGTATTTACATTTCAAACTGTTTTCCCTTTGATAAATCTTTGTAACTCCAATGTTAGCCCCCCTCCTATACTATATCAAAAATGTGCATTTGTCGCTTGCAAGTAAATCAGCAACTTTTCATGGGTGGGTAAAAAATAAATTGATTTCTTTGTTGGTTTTTCGCATAAGGTTTTGACACAATCTGAGCAAACTTCTGTATATCATGTATATAGTATAGTAGGAGTAAAGAGACCTAACAATCCGCCATTGAATTTTCGGTTGCTCGATTCAAACTGTTAAAACTTTGTTATTTTGGGGGATAATGCATTAAAAGTTTTCTCAGTCGAAAGTCAGAATGTTTACTTGACGTCACAGAAACTTTGAAAAATTAATTCCAACTTCTGAAAATAAGGTCGCGGTCGTTAACGTTACACAATTTGCAATTTACCTTCATTACGTTGATTTTAAGCATCTGTTATTCGTGTCAGTCCATCTTAGTTTTGCTATTGAATTCACAATATAACTGCTTGCTATATAATTTAAAAGTCTAGTTCTGCAGCAAAAAGTAATTATACAAGTGATATTGTCCATTCGCCATGCACCTTTTAAACTTGAATCAGTCAGTGCTGAACTCCCATGACATAAATCTTATACGGTACTAATTTTGATGCACCAGGTGCGCTTTTCAGCAAATTATGCCTCTGCAGTGATGTTTATACCGACATAATGGAAATCCGAAACATAAAATTAAACATTTAAAGAGCTGAACAATGTAGTGCCAAAGTTTGCAGCCAATTACATCGAAGGATTAGAGCTATGCCTGAGGGAGATAATCATTAATTTTATCACTGCAGTTAAATATATATCCGTATTTTCAAGCTAGTAACATAGTACATAGCTACTTGGCGGTAGAGACACTCGGGAACTAACAGTCCACCAGCAGAGGCCTCGACATAGGGGTCATAATATAAATCTTATACGGTACCAATTTTGATGCACCAGATGGAAATTCGAAACATAAAATTAAAACTTTAAAGAGCTAATAATGCTTCAATACGTTTGGACCAGTTTGAACTCGGAGGCTAATATCTGGTAAAATGAATCTGATCTCCGAAAAGGGAGGATCAACAGCCATTCAAATATCGTGAGGGTGGCCACAAGTTGTTATATTTTGAGTGACAACTCTTAGATTGACTGACACGGATGACGGTTGCGTTAAATAAAACGTAAAGAAGGAAAATTGTCTGAATATTGTGGTGTAGATTTGATAACACAATTCTCGTAAGTTAAACTTAATTTTTCAAAATTAAAAAGTCAGGAAATGATTTATGTATGTTAAGAAAGAACAACATACTGAACTTTCGACTGAGAGAACGTATATTGCATTATCTATATTCATTAAGAGTTTTCATTACAAATTTCGAGAATTCTTGACAATGCATTGTTTTCTTTTTACAGAATAAAATGTACATCGTTGACTTTAAAACAAAGAAATGTAACATCACTGCTATTAACCGTCCGTTCCGCCCACGAGGTGTTATCCCTGGGTCAAAGTTCGACGGTGAGGTAGTGATCGGGGCTGCTGGTATACCCAACGAATCTGTCACTGTTCTCGCCTTCTCTGGAAATTTCTCAGGAGGTATTCAATTCATGCATCAATTATTCTCACACAAAAATGTAGAATTTACTTTCTATAGCATCTCATTGTTGAAATATTACATGTATTTTAAAAAACATGCTTTTCCGATGACCGATATTAATTCAAGAAACACAACTGCAAGTCATGCAAAGAAAAAATTAGCGAAAAGTGTTGAACATTGTCGGAGTTTTAGTGATTTAAGGCTGAAGACCCAAGAGAGATTCTCTGATCAAGTGACGTCTAACGTCTGTCTGTTTGTCCATCTATCGTGTATATGTGGTAGTGTAGAAAACAGGCCTTCCTACTAGCTCTGGCTAGTGGGTTAACCCTTTAGCTCGATCGGTAGAGCATTGAACTGCACTGGACCGGGTTGATCTTCAGCAGAGGCACAAACCTAGACATCTCTGTTACATATGTGTTTGTCAATTTATCGTTTGCATGTTAGTACCTCTGCCGTCTTTCTGATTGTCCATCTGTCGTTTTTCTGTTTGTCCATCTGTTGTCTGCATGTTTGTCCATCTGTACTCAGTATGTTTGTCTATCTGTCGTCTGTTTGTTTTTCAATCTGTCGTCTGTATGTCTGTCGTCTGTATGTTTGTCAATATGTCGTCTGTATGTCTATCAGTCTGTTGTCTGTATGTTTGTCAATCTGTCATCTGTTTGTTTTTCAATCTGTCGTCTGTATGTCTTTACAGCTGTCTCTCTGTCCAGCTGTTGTTTGTCTGTCCATTTGGCGTCTGTGTGTTTGTCCATCTGTCGTCTATATGGACCCCTGAATACACCAGAGGTGGGATCAGGTGCCTAAGATGAGTAAGCATCCCCTGTTGACCGATCACACCCGCCTTGAGGTAACGGAGTAATCCGTAGTCAAAACCAGAGTATGAAAAACGGCTTAACAATCGCTATGAAACACATCAGACAGCATTTCATCCAATGAAATACTGGCAGACAAAATCGTTGTAATCGATTCAAAAACTGATCATACGTAGAACAAGCTCTTGCATATCGGATAAGTTGAGAGACATACACACCATATGTAGGTGATGATAGAATATTGTTACATAAGTATAGGAAGTTGACGATGGAGAAGCTGAAATCGTCCCGTTTGTCATAATGTTGAGTTGTCTGTCCATTTGTCCATCTGTCGTCTGTCTGTTTATCCGTCTTCTGTGTATTTATCAATCTATCGACTGTTTGTTTGTCCAACTGACGTCCGTGTGTTTGTCAATTTATTGTCAGTATGTTTGTCCAACTGTCGTCTGTATGTTTGTCAATCTTTCGTCTGTCCCGTTATCAATCTGTCATCTGTTCGTTTGTCAATCTACCGTCTGTCTATTTGTCCATCTGACGTAAATCTCTTATATATTCAATTTTCTTCGAGGAACTCTATGCATTCCGTAAAATTGTGAAATGTTTAACGCCTAGATTAGCTCTGCCTTGAACCCTATAGTTTTTGGAAGGATTATTGCCCCTCTTGAAAAAAAACATGCAACGTTGAATATCTTACTCAAGTATATTTTATAAAATCATTTGTTGGAATTAGCCAGCGTTGTTTTGGAAAAATTCTTTTCAAGAACAACTAAGCAGGGATGTCGTGAAGTGTTGGTCTAAGTTTATTTAAGACCTATCATAGCTAATACGCGACCACAAAGAGTTCCGTTAACGTATGTGTATTCCAAAGACAGTACAGTGTGTGAGCGATTTGACCAATGGGTCTATCCCTTCTTGTGTATACAAAAAGCACGCCTTGCTTCATTTTATCGGTGAACTATAAGAATCAGTGTTTTTGGTTGTTGTTGGGTTTTTTTTTTTTTTGTTTTTTTTTATATGGGACAATATATATATATTTTTTTTAAATGGTGTAATTGTGTATAATGTGTAATGATTCTGTACAAACTACACAAAAATGACTGTTATACATATATATTTAGATGGAACAACTTTATTCTGTGTAATACTGATCTGTTTCTTGCTGTCTTCACGTGCATGTGTTCTATCTGAATTTGAATATGTCCCTTTACAGATGCTTACACAGGCCTAGTGTCCTCGCCTGACTGTTTCCCCATCAATAACTTCCACTTCTCTCAAAAATATGGATTTGAACAATCAACGTATGTATTCAAACTATTAAGCATGAATTGTATGTCACTTGTGGTATTCATTCAATTTAATAAAACGTTGTAGTTATTTAGAATCTGTATGAAAAAAGGATGCGAAATTGTCATTACACTTCTTTCTTTTTTTAAAAGATACTACGACGTCAAAGTAGGAATTTCAGATCCACAACTCTTCTTGCCGCCCAGTGAATGCAATACACCTCCACCTGGTTATTGAGGGAGCCGACCACTGCACAATTCACCAATATTCAGGGGAAACTCCAACATTCTGTCTTATCTTACCGAATCCTATTCACTGACCATTGTAAAATGTCTCACTACATGTTGTGCATATAATATAATTCATAACACATGTATAACAGTCAATTACGAATAAATAATTATAAACTTACTTTGTTCTTCTTCGTACTAGTTCACCTGTACAAAAGTATTTGTTTTTTATGTTGTTTCACGTCCCATTTTTCAATCATGTTGAAACTTCGCCAGCTGTAGAAGAGCCACAAAGTTTGCATGGGGTTCAAGGCGGTAGTTCATAGTCTGACCAATACATGGGGTTCAAGGCGGTAGTTCAAAGTCTGACCAATACATGAGGCTCAAGGCGGTAGTTCAAAGCTTGACCAAAACATGGGGCTCAAGGTGGTAGTACAAAAATTGACCAATACCTATATGAAATTAAAGTTTGTTTTTGGAG
>CAJDSM010026562.1:13179-24174 GCA_903981925.1 Ostrea lurida | reverse complement strand
ATAAACTAAATAACGATACAATACTGGCTGGGAACGTCGCAGAGTAGAAAACGCTAGGGCATGCCGTTCACGGTCCGTCTAAAGCAGATGTGTCATTCTGTGTGAAGCCCCATTAAGGGTATAGACTCCAACAAAGAATGGTAGGTCGCATGGATTTCCATTAGAGATATGAAAACAAAAAAAAAAAAAAAAAAAATAACAAAAAATCTTTTTACCAGAAAAAAGATGTTTCATTCGTCAAATAGTCCAGCTGGTACTGAAATAAAAATTTATATTACTAAATTAGAAATTACTATACGCCATTAAAAGATACTTTTTGTAATTCCTTTTTACAGATTCCATGTGTCCATCTGCAATATCTGTAAAAAAAAATTGTAAACATGTGGTATATTGATCACTAGGAATCTCGCATTACTAGTAATCTCACTGAATGTAAGTTTCTTAATTAAAAACTTTCAAAAAAGTTTACCCGTAAATCTTATAACGTTGTTTATACATTGAGTGTAGCAAACTTTGGGATAAACTTCTATGTGTGGGAATCTCTATCTAAAAGGATGTCGTTGGCACAGATTCAATGAAAATGACGGTATAACTCATTCTTCTTGTCAACATTCTAATTACCCAGATCATGTCCATCATGTACAAGGGGGAAATATTACCATCATTACAATCCACTTTAAGTACCGAACGAGAAGATACCTGGACAGGGCCTGGGACTGTATCTACCATATATCCAAGTACAACGTGGATGCAGATCGACATATATGTAGAATAAGTTAACGTTAAATAGAGGGGCACGTTGTTTAACGGAAGAATTCACATATAGCGCTATAGAGTAGTTTAAATGGTGATGGACTTTTTCCAAAAACCCAAACACAATCATGGACCCGCCGTTCATATAAAGACAAACGGATGCCACTCTTTATTCAACTTTTACCTTACGTCCAATCACATTCCCCCCTCACAAAACTTTACTCTTACAGTTTGACTACGTTGTTAGAAAAAAGCCAGAATTAGCCAAATTGGATGTTCACGTCAGGATATAGACCGAGTACTATGATTATGGGTGTTGCCCATTGTAGCCTCTATAAATCAACGCCGATACCAAAAGTAACCCTTCTGAATCCTGTCCGCCGGTTCCTTAAAACTCAAATTTTACTAACGAAAGGATTACATGCCCGTAAACATAAGCAACCATCTCGTCGGTCATACAATGTCCATCGTGTTTTCCAGCCATGTTTCAAATTCAAAGTCTTTAAACCTGTATTTTCCTACATTATACATGTAATTCCACTATTGCCATGCCAAGTACTTTTTAACTACAAGCATTATCATACAGTGCCAATATATGTGACAGTCCTAATCACTTATGCTGTTCTTCTTCGTTTCCCTTTATTCAACTTAAATGTCCAGCCTTAGTAAATTTTTTACTTTGTTATCGTTATAATTTGTTAGATCACTCGTTTTTTTATCATAAGTGCTGAATTCCGAAGAACCTTCGGTTATCAAAAACTGGCGAGTAAGAATTTCATTCTCTATGACTTCTGTCGCAGACTGTAATACCAAAGGGACCAATATGTATATAAAAAAAAAAAAAAAGAAACTCCAACCGTGTCAGATAAAAAATATGATAATTCATACTAATCTAAATCCCGTATTAACATTTCAAAAAAAAGTGGGTACTATCTATACTTCTTTGTTTCTTTTGCGATACAAATTATCACTAAAGTCATATTTTGACGTGAACTATTTCACCACCTTTGTTTAGACTGTCATTTTTCGTACTAGATTTTGACGACGGGTAACACCCGTTTAGACTTTGTTTCGACTACAGGGTTCAAAGTGTTGGGTGTGACCGGTCAGAAGAGTCTTACTCCTCCATGGACACCTGATCCTGCCTTCGCTCTTGACGGGAGGTCCGTGTTGCCCGTAGCACTCGATTTTGATATATGTTGTTTTAGACTCTTGATTACGTTTAACAATTGTTTTACTTTCGCAATTTATAATTATTCTTAAACCAGAAAAGATCAAAGATATTAGACAAGTTACATGAGGAATATTTTTTCTGACAGAGCTTCGTAACGATATTGTCTCTGCAAGACTTGCTATACACAACATTTTTTAAACGAACATTGTATTAACTCCACATTTTGTAATCTTACTTGACACTCCAACTGCTGTTTCAAACGATGCGTTTCTTCAAATCATGTATATCAGTTTTTGAACAAATTCAGTTGGAATTTCCATTGGGCACGAAATTGTGCTGCCTTTGTTAGCTGACCTACTTTTTATCCTTATGAGCCAGACTTCATTAAAAAGCTTTCGACATCAGAAGAAGAGAATCTCTTGCGGTGGTCTTTAATTCGACATTTCGATATATTGACGTTTTTACTATTAGAAATAACAATTTTCATTCTAATGTTGATTTCGATCACTACATATGAATTTTCCTTTTTTCCATTTTTGTGTTGAAAAGCAACTACCTTAAAATTTCAAAAATACCTAGTCTTTAAGTATCGTGAAGAATGGTTGTGTAAAATGTTGAGCAAATCATCTGTTTTGAGTTGTGATGTAAGAAAAGGTCTGGAGATTTCAAATTTTATCCACATATGATTTACACCACATTTCGCTATTATGTTGTTCCATAGTACGTCTGAAGTTAGTTCCTTCATAGCTGTGTCTATATTTTCGTCAAGGGTAAACAACAGGGACATTTTGGAACATTTACTAGACTAGCAAATGTATCTTTGTAAGGCTTTTTGTGAAGTTTTTGGATTATCCAGTGTAGGTACGGCAATTCATCCAATTCACGGATTATTGGCACTAAAAAGGCAAATATAACTAACAGTGGATCAATCTCAGTAGTCCCAAACAGAATCAAAAACAGAGAAAGATAGGGAAACACGGACCACTCCCTTCTGATCCAACGCACAAGTACTCTGAAGATTATTACATTTAATTATCGAGCATATATCTCTGATGATGGGCACTGTCCCCGAGGATACTTGTTGCTCGATATGTTTTCTTCCGTGAATAAACTAAATAACGATACAATACTGGCTGAGACGTCGCCGAGTATAAAAGGTGTCATTCTGTGGAGCCCATAAGGGGTATAGGCTCCAACAAAATGGTAGGTGTCGCATGGATTATCATTAGAGATATGAAAAATATTAGAGATGTTCATTCGTATAAAATGGCGAAGTAACAAAGTATCAGACATAATCATAGTCCAAAAAACACATACAAAATCGAGTGTAGGGCAACACGGACCTTCGACGAAAGCGAAGGCAGGCTCAGGTGCCATGGAGGAGTCAGCATCCTCTGCTGACCGGTCACCCCCGCCGTGAGCCTGTAGTCGAAACAAAGTAAACGGGGTTACCCGTCGTCAAATCTAGTATGAAAATGACAGTCTAACAAAGGGTATGAAACAAATCAGTCAACATATGATTTAGTGATAATTTGTAATCGCAAACAAGGTCATTATAGCGACCTTAGAATTTGCGAAATGATGACTTTAAACGAGATTTGTTATAACCCTGCAACATCAACTTTTTGGTTAGTAGTTGGCCTCGCCTTAAAAAATCATCATACGCATGGCATGCCCTTGCGTATCGAATCAACTGAGAGACATACACACCATAAGCAGGTGGTAGTGGTACATTACTACACAAAAAAGGAAAGTTGACAATTGCAAAGTCAAAGTCATCACGTTTATCATATAATGTAGTTGTCAGTCTGCCATTAGAATCAATTATAATAAAAATATCCCTATATGAAGCACATCTGTCAGATTCTGTGGTGTCCTTTATTTCAAGTTCGTCAGGATATATCAAATGGACATAATTGTCAGCTTTGGTACTGAAATAAAAATTTATATACTAAAATCAGAAATTACTATGCGCCATTAAAAGATACTTTTTGATAATTCATTTACAGATTCCATGTGTTCCATCTGCACATATTCTGTAAAAAAAAATTGTAAACATGTGGTATATTGATCATAGGAACTCCATTAACTAGTAATGCTCACTTAATGTAGTTTCTTAATTAAAACTTTCAAAAAATTTACCCGTAAATCTTATAACGTTGTTTATACAATTGAGTGTAAAGGCAAACTTCTGTGGATTACTCTATGTTGGGAATCTCTAAATTAAAAGAATGTCGTGGCACAGATTTCAAATGAATAATGACGGTATACTCATCTTCTTGTCAACATTTTAATTACCCAGATCATTCCATCATGTACAAGGGGGAAAATTACCATCATACAATCCAACTTTAAGTACCAACGAGAAGATCACTGGACAGGGGCCCTGGGCACTGTATTTCCATATGGATGCAACGACAACGTATAGGTACAACGTAAAAAATTTGACTAATCCACAAGGAAATAACGAAAATGTGATGGGACTTTTTCCAAAAACCCAAACACAATCATGGACGCCGTTCATATAAAAGAGCAAACGATGCCACTCTTTATTCACTTTTACCTTACGTCCAAATCACATTCTCACAAAACTTTACTCTGACAGTTTTTGACTACGTTGTTAGAAAAAGCCAAAGTTAGGCCATAATTGGATTGTTCAACGTCAGGATATAGACCGAGTACTATGATTATGGATGTTGCCATTTGTAGGCTCTATAAATCACCGCCGGATACCAAAAGTAACCCTTCTGAATCCTTCCGCCGGTTCCTTAAACTCAAATTTACTAACAAAGGATTACATGCCGTAAACATAAGCAACATTCGTCGTCATCAAAATGTCCATTCGTGTTTTCCAGCATGTTTCAAATTCAAGTCTTTAACCTGTATTTCCTACATATACATGTAATTCCACTATTGCATCCAAACTTTTTAACTACAAGCATTTATCATACAGTGCCAATATATTGACAGTCTTAATTCACTTATGTGTTCTTCTTCGTCCTTTTTCAACTAAAGTCCAGCTTGAAATGTTATTACTGGTAATGTTAATATAGGTGAAGATCACTCGTTTTATCATAAGGTCCTGAATTCGAAGAACCTCGGTTATTCAACTGGCGATAGAATTTCATCTCCATTATGACTTCTGTCGCAGATTATACCAAAGGATGGACCAAATGTATATAAAAAAAAAAAAAAAGAACTCCATACCGTGTCAGAATAAAAAATATGATATCTCATATAATCTAAATCCCGTATTAGACATATCAAAACAAAAGTGGGTACTATCTATACTTCTTTGTTTCTTTTGCGATTACAAATTATCACTAAGTCATATTTTGACTGACTATTTCACCACCCTTTGTTTAGACTGTCATTTTTCGTACTAGATTTGACGAACGGGTAACCCGTTTACTTTGTTTCGACTACGGGTTCAAAGTGGGTGTGACCGGTCAGAAGAGGTCTTACTCCTCCATGACACCGATCCTGCCTTCGCTCTTGACGGAGGTCCGTGTTGCCCTACACTCGATTTTGTAATAGTATGTTTTAGACTCTTGATTTACGTTTAAACATGTTTTACTTCGCCAATTTATATTATTCTTAAACCAGAAAAGATCAAAGAATTAGACAAGTTACATGAGGAATATTTTTTCTGACAGAGCTTGTAACGATATTGTCTCTGCAAGACTTGCTATTACAACTACATTTTAAACGAACTTTGTATTAACTCCACATTTTGTAATCTTACTTACACTCCAACTGCTGTTTCAAAAGATGCGTTTCTTCAAAATCATGTATCAGTTTTGAACAAATTCAGTTGGAATTTCCATTGGCACGAATTGTGCTCCTTTGTTAGCTGACCTACTTTTATATCCTTATGAGCCAGACTTCATTAAAAAGCTTCGACATCAGAAGAAGAAATCTCTTGCGGTGGTCTTTAATTCGACATTTCGATATATTGACGTTTTACTATTAGAAATAACAATTTTCATTCCTATGTTGATTCGATCACTACATATGAATATTTCCTTTTTCCATTTTTGTTGAAAAAGCAACTACCTTAAATTTCAAAATACCTAGTCTTTAAGTTATCGTGAAGAATGGTTGTGTAAAATGTTGAGCAAATCATCTGTTTTGATGTTGTTGATGTAAGAAAAGGTCTGAGATTTCAAATTTTATCCACATATGATTTACACCACATTTGCTATATGTTGTTCCATAGTACGTCTGAAGTTGTTCCTTCATAGCTGTCTATATTTTCGTAAAGGGTAACAACAGGGGCATTTTGGAACATTTACTAGATCTAGCAAATGTATCTTTGTAAGGGTTTTTGTGAAGTTTTTGAATCCAGTGTAGGTACGGCAATTCATCCATTCACGGATATTGACTAAAAAGGCAAATATAACTAACAGTGATCAATCTCGTAAGTCCCAAACAGAATACAAAAACAAGAGTAGGGCAAACACGGACCACTCCCTTCTGATCCAACGCACAAGTACTCTGAAGATTATATTAAAACAATTCTGGGGTTCCTCATTGTCAATATTTTTTCTAAAAGTTTTTGATGATCAGGCCTTCCAACAATCCATTGGAATTCCCATGGGCACGGGTTGTACTCCATTGTTAGATGGCCTGGTTTTATATTCTTACGAGAAAAAAGATTCCACATGAGAAGAAAAAAGCTCTAGCTATGACCTTTAATTCCATATGTCGATTTCTACGTGTTGTAATAATTTACAAATAAAAGACACCAGAGTCATGTATGTTTGCTTGACATTTAGATATTTTATTGAACATAGACATTAACGCAAACTAACGACTCAACAAACGTAACAATTTCAGCTTCTCCATTGTCAGCTTCCCATACTTATGCTGCAACATTCCATCATCACCTGCATATAGTGTGTCTCGAGACTTATTCGATGGGCAAGTGCTTGATTGAAGACAGGCTAATTACAAAGGTTATTTTTTTTTCAAACAAGTTGTAGCAAGAATTTCTTCGCATATTGTGATCGTTATAAGATTTAGTTTGCCTTTACAACCTCCCCATTGGGTCAAATGCTGTTTGACGTGTTTCATAGCAATCATTAAACCGTTCTTTATACATTGAATTTGACTGAGGCTTACCCCGTTTACCTGAAAAAGGCAATGGGCGCACGGCAGGTGCGACCTGTTGACAGAGGATTCTTACTCCTCTTAGGCAACTGATCCCTTCTCTGGTATATTCAGGGGTTGATCCGTGTTTGCACATCTCTTGTTTTCCATATACGATTTATGAGGTTATCTTCCCCTTTTCACCCATAACGCAATATTTGAAATAATTCAGTTGCCACTTCTTCAATTTCAAAACACCGAACAGCTAGGGCCTGTTCACTTTAGAAGAACGGTACGCAGTGTTGACATAAGTATCACGATACCGGTGGTGACATAAAATATCACGGTACTCCAGCATGCTTGAGGTTCATGGCGAATTACTTTTTTACTTTGCACCGCTTAAGGTATATATAAGGAATGTTAACCAAGCCTCTAACTTGTTGAGTGGCACTAGCCATCTAAATAAGTAAACATTAAACAACGCTAATTAAAACATTAAACATCACAGTAATAAACATTAAACATCACAGTAAATAAACCATTAAACATTAAACATCACAGTAATAAACATTAAATATTACAGATATAAACATTAACCATCACAGTATTGGTAAATGGTAATACATCACAGTATTGGTGATAAACATTAAACAGCATGATATCAAACATCAACATGATTAAGATACAGATCGATAACATTAAACTTCCGTTTGGAAGCGAAGGCAGCGTTCGAGAATGTGATATTTTCATACTCCATTAGTCCTGCTGAGCCATGTAAATGACCAAATAGATGAATCTTTGGTCTGCAATGAAAAAAGAGGTATCTTTACTAACGGTCTGTCACGAAACTGCATATTCTGCTTCATTGATTGATCACTGTTCGTTATCTTTGCCTTTACATGCATCTAAAGAGCATCAATAATATTAAAAAGAAAAAGAAAAGAAACAGGCCGATTTAGAATTGAGGAAAACGCATGTCCCTTTACGGCCCCAGGTAAGTTGTTTTGCTATTCTGTATCAATAATCTTGCGTCTGAAGGCAGTTTAAAGTTTTATGCATAATAAATTGAATAAATATAGAAAAACAAAACTTGATCGATTAGCCAATACATATCGCCAAGGCCATATCTAATCTTAAAATTTCAATCGTATCACTATTTTCATTATCTTATTGGAATTAACATGTCAATGATGATCTGCAAATTATCTCTCAATGGTAGTTCATCTCTGCAAATCGAGAAAAATTCTTAAAACTGAGGGGAAAAAACGGACGTTGAGTTCGACGCAAGATTTTCGCGACCATGATATATATCAAACGCTCTTGAGATCCATCATTTAACACCTGCACTGTATTTCCATCCTTATATGATAGATGGATCAAAAGATTTTGTTGCAAGATGTTCAACAACTTATGATATCCTTCCACGTTCGGGTAACTTTGTAATTTTCTGACATGCAGTTACAAATAAGTAAACACTCGCTGTGCTTACGCCAATGGTAGCACCGTAAACATATTATGCCCCAAGATTTTTTGCAGAAACCAGACAGAATGCAAGTGAAGTGCAACAAAAAAAAAATAAATTATTTAAAAGAAACATCGCGTCTGTTTTTAAGTTATAGGATTGGAGTTTGGCGGCCTAAATATTGGCCCATAATCGTGGGTCCGGAAGTGTTCCGAACGGACGTACCTGATGTTGTGTAGAAGAGCTTCTCTAAGGCTACGACATCCAGCATGGCCGACACTGGGGTGAACGCTATCACAGAACTGACAGACTTCTTTTGTGGGACGGTCTCCTCGTGCACGTGAATAATCCAACATTCCATAAGCAGGCGTGTGTGTGATTAGCACGTCTGTATCTTTCTCAACTTCGTCCCATCGTTCTTGTAAAACAGTTGGAGTTGCTCCAAAGGCTTTGGAAGTTTTTAATTTGTTTGATTGAATTGTCCATGGACTTCCGTAAAATTTGACGCCATCACAAAGTACGGACGAGTCTTGTAAATATATCACTTCCGGTAAACGTTTTTGAATTTCTTCCACGGTGAATTTTGTTAAAAACATATCATGATTTCCCGCCACAAGTATTTTAAATCTGTGGGGTAGCTGCTGGAAAAATCTGTTGACTTTCTGTAGCATTTCGGAATCGCTGTGACCATCGAAAAAAAAATTCCAGAATCGACGATTGCTGAAGTCACCCGAATGGACGACAACGTCTCCATCTGGAATAGTGTGGATAATGCTGTCATGTTCCATGTGCGTGTCTGAGATGTGAACTATCCGCAGCTTTTTATCACATTTAACCCCAGTCTCTGCAAACCTCTGTGAAATCCCTCCATCAGCCATCGTTATAAGTATGTTCACTGAAATATTGCCCTAATATGTCAATATACGATCACAGAAAATCACAATGTACATAGTATTGTGTCGCTTGTACATTTCTGAACAAAAATCATAATAAATATCGTAAAACTGATGAAAAAAGATTATATTGAAACCACATTTTTTGGTAATTCTGGCGTACCTGATGGTTCACCAGAATTACAAAAAATGTTGGATTTCAATAAATCTTTTTTCATCAGTTTTACGATATTTTATTATGATTTTGTTCAGAAAGTACAAGTTCTTGTTAGATGATAAAGCTTGTATAAGCTTATCATCATAACAAAATTGATCGATGTAAAGGCAAAGATAACGAACGGTTATCAATCTCGTAAGTCCCAAATAGAATACATAAACAAGAGTTGGTCAAACACGGACCCCTGGACACACTAGAGGTGGGATCAGGTGTCTATGAGGATTTCATGATATGCACTTAATTACGCCCCAGTGTATAAACCAAACATCAAGGATACCTTTTGAATATCAATGCCATGATAACAGGGATGCTGATTTTACCGCGGTAGCCATTTCCTGGATATTAAATAATGGTAATCGTGTGATGAGAGTACCTTCAAAAGCATAATTATAGCATTTGGGCAGTAGATACTTCCATTCATAATTTCCCGCCACAATGAGTATTAAATATCTGTGGGGTAGCTGCCTGGCAAAATCTGTTACTTTCCTGTAGCATTCTCGGAAATGCTGTACCATCGAAAAAAAAATTCCAGAATCGAACGATTGCTGACGTCACTCCTGATGGACGCAACTGTCTCCATCTGGAGATAGTGTGGATAAATGCTGATATGTCTATGTGGCCGTGTCTGAGATGTGAACTATCCGCAGCCTTTTTATCTACATTTACCCCAGTCTCTTGCACCTCTGATGAAAATCTCTCTTGCCATCAGGACCATCGTTATATAGTATGTTCATCTGAACTATTGCGCTAATATGTCAATATACGATCAAAAAATCACAATGTTACACTAGTATTGTGGTCGCTTGTAACATTTCTGAACAAAATCATAGAATAATCGGTAAAACGCATGAAAAAAGGATTCATGAAATCATTTTTTGGTAATTCTGGTGACCTGTATGGTCCAGAATTACATACATGTTGGATTCAGATATAATCTTTTTTCATCAGTTTTACGATATATTTATTATGATTTTGTTCAGGCAAATGTACAATTCCTATGTTATCGATGACTAAGCTGTATAGTGCTTATCATCATATAACAAACATTGATCGAGTAAAGGCAAAGATAACGAACGGTTATCAACTCCTCGTAAGTCCACAAATAGAATACATAAAAGAGTTGGTCCAAAACACGGGACCCTGGACACACTAGAGGTTGGGATCAGGTGTCTATGAAGGATTCAGATGATGATCACTATATAACGCCCCAGTGTAAAACACACAACATCAAGGATACCATTTGAATTCAATCCGATGATAAAGGGATGCTGATGTTTACCCGCGAGTAGCATTTCCTGGATATTAAATAATGGTAATCGTGTGATGAGAGTACTTAAAAGCATAATATAGCGCATTTTTTCAAGGTCTTGTATAACGATTGCTTAAACTATTTGTAGGGAAATAT
>CAJDSM010026561.1:0-13629 GCA_903981925.1 Ostrea lurida | reverse complement strand
ACCAGGATCGATGTCATCGGACTTTAAAAAATGCAGGCAAATGAAAATAAATACTGTAATATCTAGATACTCCTATACCTACATCTAATGAAACGATATGCATAGGGTATCTTTCGTACAATAGTATGTGTTTTAAAAATGTACAAATGCAACGGGACGCTATATATGCAATGTAATTATTAGCACTTTGAATGAACTTTCGAGTGTTGGTGGATATTTGTCTAAAATCAATATATAATTACATGTAATTAACAAGATGTGTGTGAAACACGAATGCCCCAGTATTCAACATGCCAGTGGAAGGGACTTGTCATAAGAAGTATGCACGTGAAATATAAAAGATCTATCCCTTACCATTCAAAAGTTTTGTCCAATGTTAAAGTTTTTAAAATGTAGGTCAAAGGTCAAGGTCAAACATTTTGGTACCATATAAAAGGGCTTGTCATAAGGAATACACATGTGAAATATGAAATCCCTATCTCTTGCCATTCAAAAGTTATGGCTAATGTTAAAGTTTTTAAAAAGTAGGCCAAAGCTCAAAGTCAGGAGATCAAAAATTTTGGTACCCACGGAAATGTTTTGTCATAAGAAACATACATGGGAAATATCAAAGCCCTAGTACTTACCATTCAAAGTTATAGCAAAGGTTAAATATTTTGAAAAGTAGGTCAAACGTCAAGGTCAGGAGGCCACAAATTTTGGTACTCACGGAAAGGTATTGACATAAGAAACATATATTTGAAATATCAAAGCCCTAGTACTTATAATTCAAAAGTTACAGCTAAGGTTAATGTTTTTGAAAAGTAGGTCAAACTTCAAGGTCAAAGTCAGGAGGTCAAACTTTTGGTACCCAAGGAATCGTCTTGTCAAATTGAACATACATGTGAAATATCAAAGCCCTAGTATATACTTACCATTCAAAAGTTATAGCCGAGGTTAAAGTTTCAGACAGAATGACAAACAGGACAAAAACAATATGCCCCCCGATCTTCGATAATGAGAGGGCGAAAGCTTAGTATTGAGGTTTATAGGAAATGAATTGGTACTCTTTTCCTAATTAGAGTCGTTCAGCCAGCTTGCAATAGTGATGATCTGATATTCGTATAGAATGGGTACACAGTTTAACTCATTATCAATGAATACAGGTATATGAGAAACACTTGATAGCGCTCTCCTAGCGCATGATATGTACAGGTTTGAAAACATTGTTAATTTCGAAAATAGTTATGCTGATATCCTTGGGAAATGGGCCTGACTTTGAAGTTCTTATCTCAAAAGATAACAATCTTCTCCAAAACTTATATCCACGACTTGTAATATAATTGAAAGAATTTGCTGATCTGCATATTATTTTCCACACCGGAGGAAACCCAAGTAGGTACACAAAAACATACATTTCTGCCTAAGATCTACAAAAGGAGAAGAAGCTCATGTCACAATTGTTCCAAAATATCAGCCGTAATAGCATCTTCGCTAGCCAAGGGTTTCCGGTCCACTCCGCTCCCCTATAACCCCTTGGCTAGCGAAGATGCCGTAATAGGTAATCGTTTGCTTTTGATATTGTTTTGCAACCTTTTCACCACACGTAAAACATAACGACGCTGGTCACAACCCAATCTAATTAAAATTAGATCCTTTGATCCGCTCCCATACTATCGCTACACAAAGTGATATAGTATGGGAGCGGATCAAAGGATCTAATTTTAATTAGATTGGTCACAACCATTTAAAACATCACTCGACCAGCTTTTATATAATAATACCCTAAACCCAGTATATACAACTTCATATCTTAGCTTCAAAATGTTTATACAATGGGTAACAAGATACGTTCTGATGGAATTCCCATGGGCACAAATTGCACGCCTTTATCAATTGACCTGTTTTTATATTCTTATGTTTTGAACATATTTTATTGACCAAGTCAAAAGGAATAGAAACAAGTTCTTACAACTTACAAATTCTTCTCCTAAAATACAACAATTATAGTGACGTGTAAATCAAGAGCGTGGATATAAGACAGTGGAACAAAGCGTTAACTGTAAATAATAATAAAAAATTAATAATGAATGATAAATCATTTACTTAAATCTACACGTTTTATCTATAGATTTATGTACAGCAGCAAAAATAATAAAATTTGTTGGTAAAAGTAAACTAGCATTACCCGATAACACAGGATTTTATTATATTTGATAAATAAGCATGGAATAGGCTATTGAAAAGATTGTTTCTAGCATTGCAATAATTTATACAAGTAAAGAAGAAATGATAAATATAAATGATAAATATCTTCATTTTTCCCCACATAAACAAAATGGACTATCAATAATACTGCGTTTATAGAGGTCATAATTTAGAATACAATTGTGTCTTAGCTTGGTATGAATTATATTGCTGCATCGTTTGCCGAACAAAAAATATGCGGATGGATTTGCAATATAAGCATCGATGTTTTCACGAAATGATTTGATGGAAATGGCTTCCAAAGCGTTTACATTTAATGAATTCTTATGAGGCAGAATTTATTCAAATGCTTCTACATGAGAAGAAAATATTTCTTACTGACCACCGGTCTCAATGGCTCAGTGGTAGAGCTCTCGCCTCGTGATCGGGATGTCGTGATTTCGAGCCCCGTGCTCGGAACGACCGAGCCAAACAAGGTAATGATTGCTCCTTCGTCAAGAGCTCGGCATTTAGAAGTGAGAATCACTGGTCTTTCGGATATGACCTTAAAAACGGAGGTTCCGTATCGCAGCAGTCTGTTGTGGCACGCAAAAGAACCCTCACTGCTAAAAGCCATAAGTGCTAAACATAGGTCTAAATTTGCAGCCCTTCACCGGCGATGGTGACGTCTCAATAATCAGGACGAAAAACAAACAAATAATCAATCAATCAATCGGCATTTAGACATATGAACGGTGTTAATTAACAATGTTACCTTTTCATTTTCATTAATGAAAAGGTAAAGATAACGAACAGTGATCAATCTCATTAATCATAAATGGAATACAAATTAAGAGCTGGACAAATACGGACTCCTGGCCACACCAGAGTACGGATGAGGTGCCTAGGAGGAGTTAGCATCCCCTGTCGACCGGTCACACCCGCCGTAAGACCTATATCTTTATTGGTAAGTCGATTTGATATATCCCAGTGAACTCGAAATAAAAGACACCATAGAGTCTTTCACATCTGATTCATACTTAGATATTTTATTGTACATAGATGTTAACGGTAATTTAACAACTCATCTTTATGACAAACGGGATTACTTCAGCTGAACTACATCGTCAACTCCCCGTATTTATGCAGCAATCTTCCATTATCATAATGTTTATTCGATACTCAAGAGCTTGTTTCTGCGGATAGGCAGTTTGTCATCTTTTTTTATGTTTACGTTATCAGCCAGTTTCGTATTTTTCTCTAGCACAAATTGATGACTAGCAACGGTTTCAATGCATTCGTGTTGCAGTAGTTGTGTTAGTGTTGGTGTTTTGTCGTTATTTAATTAGATTTGCCTGGAACTGTAAGATTTACCTATTTCTATAAGATTTACCTATTTCTCGGTCCATGTGTCAGGCATCGTCTGCTGTATGTCACATTGTTGACGCATGAAATATAATGAGATTGTTAAAAACGTTCATTGTAATCATGATTGAAGAATCCCTATGTATTGTCAAATCACATACTTTAATGTACTCGCCCGTACTTTCTTGTGGTTGTTGAACGTCATGGTATGCAATTTCAGTCCAAGTCTAATAAGGCAAAATTCCGATCACCAGGAATTGATTATCAAGTACTACGGTTAGATATACATGTATTGTAACCCCCCCCCCCCCCCCATTACCGAATGGTCATCCATGGAGAGTTTTCAATGTATGATACATGTTAATTGTATACATATTGTCCTGTTTGTGATAGTATTGCCACAATTGTTAATATCGTAATATTAGGTTTCCATAACTTATCTAATTACATAAGTGCTATAACACTTATACATGGGCAGTTTGTATTTGAATATTTCTAATCTGCATGCGCACAACCCAATACCTCTAACAACCACTTTGTACGTGGATTTTAGTGTGGGGGTGAGGTCGACGTGATCCGTGATAGTCACAAATTATCACTCCGGTCTGATTCGTCATGATAAATCGGTGATAGAGGTGATTATTTCTACTTATTCATTAGGAACGTCTGTTAAATACTGGATTCTCATTTCATCATACAATGACCATATCAGTACGAAATGAAAACTTTGCGAAGTTTTCGTAATCTGAGATGTCTTTGTGCATCAACGTTACCTTCCAGTTTCAATACAAAAACCAAAATGATTTACGTAAATGATGTTTTATTACTAATAAAAGAGACAACCAGAATTGTTTCGGATTCTTGAAAAATTGTGTTACGTGTAAAAACATCCCAAAATCTTTGTTATTTAAATAAAGTACACGTCATTCGAACTACTATCAAAGCATGTCACGCCATCTTCCAGCTGTAGATACTCATCATAGCCTGTAATGTTTTGTGAAATTCCTGGCTAACTATTCTAGTCATTAGCTATGTTCACTTAGTTCAGCTTACTTATCTAATGCATTTGTTTTAAAACTTCCGTCATTTACTTTCAAAGAATAAAAGACTACAGTGTTATATATCTTTCCACATTAGTAGTTGCTTCATTAAAGATTCGTTGTGAATTTAAAACAATAATTATGCAATGTATTATTTATAATCGGCTCCGCTTTTGCTATAAATATTTACGTATATCTTGAAAGTTTGTGAGATATACCACATCTTTCGTGTTGTGGTCATTTTTCCAAAACGAAACTGTGCATCTGTCATTGCATTGTTAGACGTCTAGAATTGAGAACAGGTGTAAATTACTCGCCTAACACATGGTTACTATATATATGCATGCCCTAGACCATGCATCTGGGGAGGAAAAAACAATCGAAGAATTCACAGAATCGAACATTTTATGTTTCTTTTAATTGTGGTCGGTAATTTGAACGAGTAAACATCAAATATTTCTAACGACATTTTAAAAACATGTATTGGCGCATACGTGTAGCAAAAGGGACAATAAAATGAAAATGTTTGTATTTATTCCATAGATATTTTTTTGTTTAGAAACTAAGGGGGTATACTATATGATCATGTCCACACACACCTATGCTCCAGACAGGTTTATTAGGTGTGCGGCCTACGTTGTCGTCTAAGGTGCAAACCGATTCAGGATGCAGTAAATTATCATTGTTACACAATTAACACAGGATTGGTGGGATTTTACATACCGCCTTCTCACGGTTTTTCCTTATTCACTTTTGCCTGTAGATTTTTGAATAGGTTTGTCACAGCAATGTCTCAGGGACATATTTGTTTTCATATCATTTGTTTATTTTTTGCTACTTTGCGCTCCTAGTCAAACTTGATCTGGTGTATTTTTGTCATATTGCTGTACTGTTCATTTTTGTCATTGCTAGTCAAATTTGAACTTCCTTTTTATTTACTGTCCCAATATCTAGTTGTGATATACCATTGTCATTTGAATCATTACTTTGTCATTTATCTATTGAATAAATGACCTTTCTTATTCCTTGATACGTGTTTTGTCTAATTCTGCCCAATAGTAGACAACCGACATAAAGAAGAATACAATAGATGTAGGGTAGATCGACTAATCGTGTAGAAACCGAGTTACAAAATTCTGGATATTCTCGCGTGCTTCTCAATGATAGAGCAGTTTCTACAAACTCTGTACTAGGAAAACAAACATAAGAAATAAATTTGTAACTATTTTCTAGTGAACATGGCGTTATGAACTGCAATTGTTGATCTATTGGAATATTTCATGATGCGCATTAATTTGCGCATCATTGAAAATATGTCGACAGATCAACAACTGCATGCAGTTTATTATAGGATTTTAAAATTATTTTTCTCTATCTCGCTCTCGCTCTCGCTCTCTCTCTCTCTCTCTCTCTCTCTCTCTACTTTTTGTCATGGTACATCCCTAAATCAAAGCTCACGTTTCTAGTTAAATTCGCCACTGATCGAAGCGCACTCCATAGTATAGTTACGTGTCAGGTGCACTCCCTGTTTTAACTATGAAATATAACTACTTTAATATCTAGCAATTAAAACCAGCACGTACATCATTAATCTATTACATGTATGCTCTTAATTTACGATTAAAGTATTTAAAAGCAGTTTAAAGAAATTAGAAGGAAAAAACTGCTTTATATACTTAAATTCATGTATTTGTTCGATAAAACATTCGATTAATTTTTGTTTTACGGCACAAGGTCAGCGCAAGTGCAACTTCTTGCCTATGCAGGCATTTTAAAATAAAAATCAAACTGTGTTATCACTGAATTCCTTGAAAAAAAACAAAGTCGGTCTACAGACGTAGGCATTGAATTGATATAGGTGTCTGGAGCGTCGCCGTCTGCCAACAAACCACATCCTTGTGTTACCTGTACGACGTAGGCAGGTAAAGCATTGCATTTCTATAGACCTACCTACCGGCGAGTTCATTCATAACAGATATCATGAATGACACTTTTCACAATGCGCTTGTTTTTGCTTAGGTAATTTTTTTTCTGAATGGAGAGAATGAATTCAAAAAACTTTATTTTAATTGATCGATTCGTCTAGCTATGGGATCATCAGATCACGCTCACTGTGAGAGTGTACTGGTAACAAGTAGGCAATGCACATACCCATTCATTTCCGCTTTGTCGGAATAACAGCTGAGAGTACGATTACAGTTACAAGACATATTTTTCATGGTAATTTTTAAAAATGCTTGCTATCCAATCGCGGCAAACATTGGTGTTCTCTCTCTCTCATCTCTCCTTCCGTCTCTTCCTCTTCTCTCTCTCACTCTCCTCCTCTCATTCATCTCCTCGTTCTCACTCCATGTCCTCTCGTCTCTCTCAGTCCATTCTCTCTCGTCTCTCAATCTCTCTAATCGATAAAATATGTTTTAAAATTGTAAATTATACTTCACACTGTTGAAATCCATTTTATTTCAGTGATACATGTACTTAATAAAAATAATTCATTGAGTTTCACATTAATCATTGCTCCATATTCTCCTAACGAATGTCCAAATATCCGTATAAACACGAGTACCCATCCTGTATAAAGCCAACCACTCAAAAAGGATATCAAGGTAATTCACGAAATGTTCAAACATTGAGATAAAGCAGTTTTTTTTTTAAGAAAGAAGAATTACGTATATCTATTTCAATAACAGGTAGGTATAAAAAAGGAAAAGCCCCCTTCCGGGCCTCTGTGCTGTTTACTTAATATGTGTTTTACAGTCAATATTGAATGATGAAGTATCGTTGTAACTTTTTGTAAGAAAAAAAATATAAAAAAATATACGTAATGAGATTTACAGTGTAAACAAAGTGACTGCGATGTCAGGATCTCTGATAACTTGGGATGTTTCTTTGATGAATATGTTTCTCAGTGCACTAACGAATTTACATGCACCAAAATAGATAGCATCTAATAATTGAAACTTTTTGGAATTAATGTCGATTTTGGATACTTTTATCAAGCATATTTTTTCAAATCCAAAAAATCTTTGTACCAAACAATTTAAAAAAAAATACTCTCCCCCCTAAAAACAAAAAATACAAATTAAAACCCCCTCAATTAACAAAAAAAAAAAAAAAAAAAAAAACAACCATCCACCCCACCCCCCAAAAAAAACCCCAAAACAAAATACAAAAAAAAAAAAAAAAAAAAAAAAAAAAGCAACCAAACAACAAAAACAATCTAAAAAAAAAAAAAAAAACAACAACAAAAAAAAAAATAAATAACGAGATTCATGCTTTCTTCGTTAGTTTCAAACAAAAGTAAATGCATTGCTGCAACAGAACTTTTACATAGAGGTTGCCTCGGGAGTTGCCTAGCATAATAATTCTATATGAGAAGGAAGTGTCCTTGACTGAAAATAAACAAGGTTGAGACCATCGGACGTTGTGGCCATCGGTGTCCTTGACAGATTCTTGTTTGGACAGCTATTTGCAGCACCGTTGGTTAGCTGTAGACGGTGCAAAGCCTGACTTTATTCTTCGACTTTAGCATCCCCTAGCGTGTCGCAAGAGGCGACTGAATGGGGCGGTAATTCGGATGAGACCGCAAAAACCGAGGCCCCGTATCACAGCAGGTGTGGCACGCTATTTTAAAGATCCCTCCATGCTCAAAGACTGAGCGCCGAGCATAGGCCTACATTTTGCAGCTCTTCACCGGCAAAGGTGACGTAGATCCATATGAGTGAAATAATCTCGAGTGGGATGTAAAACAATAAAATTAATCAATCAATCTCTTTAGAGCTTGGACATCCATTGTGGGCTATGCTTGTCCACTTCTTTAAAGAGAAAGCCTGACTTAGGACCAGGACCACACTGTCTACCTAAGGAGCTAGTAAAGAAGCCACTTTATGGACAGACCACTGTCTCACTATAGAGCAAGTAAGAGAAAGCCTGATTAGACAGGACACTGTCGTCACCTATAGAGCTAAGTAAGAGAAGCCTGACTTATATAGGACCGGGACCACTTCGTCACCTATAGGCTAAGTAAAGAAAGCCTGACTTAGGACCAGGACCACTGTCGTCACCTATAGACTAAGTAAGAGAAAGCCTGACTAGGCCAGTGACCACTATCGTCACCTATGGAGTAAGTAGAAAGCTGACTAGACCAGCATGTCTACTATACTAAGTAAGAAAGCTGACTTAACCAGGACCACTAGTCGTCACCTATGAGCTAGTAGAGGAAGCCGCTTAGGACACTTCGTCACCTTAGAGCAAGTAAGGACCTGAAGGATCAGGGCCACTGTCGTCACCAATAGGAGCTACTAAGAGAAAGCCTGACTTAGGCCAGCCTTCTCACCTATAGGTAAGTATAGAGAAGCCTGACTTGGACCAGACCATGCGTCACTATAGGAGCAGTAAGGAGAAAGCTGACTTAGACCAGCACATGTCGTCAACCTATAGGAGCTAATAAGAGAAGCCTGACTTAGGACCAGACCACTGTCGTCACCTATAGGCTAAGTAAGAGAAGCCTGATTAGACCAGGCCGACTGCTTCACCTAGGAGCTAGTAAGAGAAAGCCTGACTTAGGACCAGGCCACTGTCGTCACCTATAGGACTAAGTAAGAGAAAGCCTACTTACAGACCAGGACTTCGTCACCTTAGAAGCTAAGTAAGAGAAAGCCTGACTTATTACCAGGACCACTTCGTCACATCTATAGGAGCTTAAGTAAGAGAAAGCCGACTTAGACCAGGGCCACTGTCGTCACCTATAAGCTAGTAAGAGAAAGCCTGACTTAGGACCAGGCCACTGGTCGTACCTATAGGAGCTAAGTAAGAGAAAGCCTGACTAGGACCAGGACCACTGTCGTCACTATAGGCTAAGTAAGAGAAAGCCTGACTAGACCAGGCCACTGTCTCACTATAGGAGCTAATGTAAGAGAAAGCCTGACTTAGACCAGGCCACTGTCGTCACCTAAGGAGCTATGAAGAGAAAAGCCTGAATTAGGACCAGGCCACGTGTCGTCACCATATAGGAGCTAAGTAAGAGAAAGCTGACTTAGGACAGGACCACTGTCGTCACTATAGAGCTAAGTAAGAGAAAGCCTGACTAGGACCAGGGCACTGTCTCACCTATAGACTAAGTAAGAGAAAGCTGACTTAGACCGGCACTGTCGTCACCTATAGGAGCTAAGTAAGAGAAAGCCTGACTTAGACCAGGACCACTGTCGTCACCTATAGGAGCTAAGAAGAGAAAGCCTGACTTAGGACAGGGACACTGTCGTCACCTATAGAGCTAAGTAAGAGAAAGCCTGACTTAGGACCGACCACTGCTCACCTATAGACTAAGTGAAGAAAGCCTGACTTAGGACCAGGCCACTGTCGTCACCTATAGGAGCTAAGTAGAGAAAGCTGACTTAGAACCAGGGACACTCTCGCCACCTATAAGGAGCTAATAAGAGAAAGCCTGACTTAGGACCAGGGCCACTGTCGTCACCTATAGGAGCAGTAAGAGAAAGCGACTTAGAACCAGGACCACTGTCGTCACCTATGGCTAAGAGAAAGCCTGACTTAGACAGGCCACTGTCGTCACCTATAGAGCTAAGTAATGAGAAAGTCTGACTTAGGACCAGGACCACTGTCGTCACCTACTAGAGACTAAGTAGAGTAAGCCTGACTTAGACCCAGCCTGTCTCACATAGAGCTAAGTAAGAGAAACTACTTAGGACCAGGCCACTGTCGTCACCTATAGAGCAAGTAGAGAAAGCTACTAGGCCAGGGCCACTGTCGTCACCTATAGAGCTAAGTAGAGAAAGCCTGACTTAGGACCAGGGACCACTGTCGTCACCTATAGGAGCTAAGTAAGAGAAGCACTGACTTAGGACCAGGGCCACTGTGTCACCTATAGGAGTAAGTAAGAAAAGTGACTTATGAACAGGCCATCGTTCACCTATAGGACTTAAGTAGAAAGCTGACTTAGGACCAGGCCACTGTCGTCACCTATAGAGCAAGTAGAGAAAGCCTGACTTTAGGACCAGACCATTGTCGTCACCTATAGGAGCTAAGTAGAAAAAGCCTGACTTATAGGACCAGACCATTGTCGCACCTATAGGAGCTAATAAGAGAAAGCCTGACTGGACCAGACCACTTCGTCACACTATAGGAGCTAAGTAAGAGAAAGCCTGACTTAGGACAGTGCCACTGTCTCACCTATAGGAGTAATAGAAGAAAGCCTGAACTATATAGACCAGGACCACTCTCACCTATAGGAGCTAAGTAAGGAGAAAAAAACCTGACTTGCCTATAACCAGGCACAGTGATCCGTACACCTATAGGAAGTATGAAGAGAAAGCCTGACTAGCCAGGGCCACTGTCGTCACCTATAGGACTAAGAAGGAAAGCCTGACTATAGGATCAGGACCACTGTCGTCACCTATTAGGCTAAGTAAGAGAAAGACCGACTTAGCAGGACACGTTCGTCAACTTATAGACTAAGTAAGAAAAAGCCTGACTAGCCAGGCCGCTGTCGTCACCTTATAGGACTAAGTAAGAGAAAGCCTGACTTAGATCAGACCACTGTCGTACCCTAAGGAGCTAGTAAGAGAAAGCTTGACTTAGACCAGCCACTTCGTCACCATAACGATAAGAGAAGCCTGACTTAGGACCGGACCACTGTCTCACTCTATAGGAGCTAAGTAAGAGAAAGCCTGACTTAGTGACAGCACTGTCGTCACCATAGAGCTAATAGAGAAGCTGACTTAGGATCCAGCCACTGTCGTCACCTATAGGGCTAAGTAAGAAAGCCTGACTTATATAGACCAGGACCCTGTCGTACCTATACGGAGCTAAGAAGAGAACCTGTAATTAACCAGACCACTGTCGTCACCTATAGGCAGCTAATGTAGAAAGCCCTGACTTAGACCCAGGCCACTGTCTCACCTTAGTAGGACAAGTAAAGAAAGCCTGACTCTAGGCAGGACCACTGTCTTCACCTATAGGAGCAAGTAAGAAAAGCCGATTAGGACCAGACCACGTTCGCACCAATATGGAGCTAGGTAGAGAAGCCTGACTTCTTAGACCAGGGACCCTGTCGTCACCTATAGGAGAAGTAAGAGAAACGACTGTCAGTGCCACTGTCGTCACTAACTAAATGAGCTACTTAGAGACAGATCGTTCACCTTAGAGCAAGTAGAAAACCTGACTTAGACCAGACACTGTCATCACCTATAGGAAATAGAATACTGACTGTAAATGACACCCTTTCCACTATGCAGAGAGCCTAGCGACCACTGTCTCACCTATGAGCTAAGATAAGAGAAAGCCTGACTTAGAACCAGCCCTTTACGGTCACCTAGTAGGAGCATAGTAAGAGAAAGCTGACTTATGATCCAGGAGCCACTCTCACTATAGGAGCTAAGTAAAGAAAGCACTTAGGACCTAGGCCACTGTCGTCACTTAGACTACAGTAAGAGAAGCCACTATATAGGACCAGGACCACTATCGTCACCTATCGGACTAAGTAAGAGAAAGCCTGTGCATGACCGGCACTGTCGTTCACCTAAGGGACAGAAGAGAAAGCTCTGACTATTAGGACCAGACCACTGGTCGTCAACCATTAGACTAAGTAAGAGAAGCTGACTTACGACTAATACTTATTAAGAGCCACTGTCGTCACCTATTAGGAGCTAATAAGAAAAGCTGATTAGGACCAGCCACTGTCTCCCTAAGGAGCTAAGTGAGAAAGTCCACTATATAGACCAGGACCACTTCGTCCCTATAGAGCTAAGTAAGAGAAGCTGATTTAGGACCAGGCTGTCGTCACCTATAGAGCTAAGTAGAGAAAGCCTACTTAGACAGACCACTTGTCTTCACCTATAGGAGCTAAGATAAGAAAGAAGCCTGACTTAGACCAGGCCACTTCGTCCACATAGGAGCATAGTAAGAAAGCCTGACTTAGGACCCAGGGCCACTTGTCTCCACCTATAGGAGCTAAGTAAGAGAAGCTCTGACTTAGGACCGGCACACTGTCGTCACCTATAAGAGCAAAGAAGAGAAATCTGACTGTAGGACCAGGCACTGTCGTCACCTATAGGAGCTAATATAGGAAAGCCTGACTATTAGACCAGGACCACTTGGTCACAAGGAGCTAATAGGAAGCTGCTAGCCCAGGGCATGTCACATATGAGTAATAAGAAGCCTGACATTATAGACCAGGACCACTGTCGTCACATAGAGCTAAGTAAGAGAAAGCCTGACTTAGGACCAGGGACCACTGTGTCACCTATAGAGCTAAGTAAGAGAAACGTCTACTTAGACTCAAGACCACTTCGTCACCTATGAGAGCTAAGTAAGGAGAAAGCCTGACTATAGACCGGACCACTTTCGCACCTATAGGAGCATAAGTAGAGGAAACCGATTATAGCACCAGGCCACTTGCCATCACCTCATAGGCTAAGTAAGAGAATAGCCTGACTTAGATCAGATCCACTGTCTCACCTATAGACTAGTAGAAAGCCTATAGGCATCAGTTGCCACTGTCGTTCACCATAGGAGCTAAGTAAGAGAAAGCCCTCTCTATAGGACCAGACCTAGTCTCACCATGAGTACTAGAGAACCACTTGACTATGGACCAGGACCATTGCTCCACCTAAGACTAATAAGAGAAGCCTGACTAGGAATCAGTGACCCTTCGTCACCTATAGAGCTAAAGTATAGAAATCGACTTAGATCAGTCCACGTCTCACTCTATAGAGCTAAGTAAGAGAAGATCGTCTATATTAGACCAGGACACATGTCGTCACACTAAGGAGCAAGTAAGAGAAAAAGCCTGACTATATAGGACCAGGCCCTGCTCACCTATAGAGCTAATAAAGAAACCTGGACTAGATCAGTGCCCTTCTCACCATGGCTAAAGTAAGATGAAAGCCTGACATATAGGATCAGTGACCACGTCTACCTATAAGCTAAGTAAGAGAAAGCCATGACTTAAGACAGGCCACATTCGTCACCTATAGAGAGCTAAGAGAAAGCCTGACTTAGTACCGGAACCACTTCCGCACCCATAGAGCTAGTAAGAGAAACT
>CAJDSM010026556.1:0-12923 GCA_903981925.1 Ostrea lurida | reverse complement strand
TAGTTCAAAATGTGTCCATGCCCCTTTAAAACCTTTTTGTTGTAATGTTTGGAAAAGTGTTATCACTAATAATATATGAGAGAGCACAAATAACAATTTTAATGTGCTATTGATTGAGAAAACATTGGTCCAATGTTTGAGGGGACGTAAATTATATATAGCAGGAAGGCCTAGCTCTTTCAAAATTGTTTATTTCATAATCCTTAGAGTTAAGGATGTGAGGTTATATCGATATAAGGTATATCGTGAATTCGTGATAATTCATCTCACGATACATATCACGATACAGTGGACGAAACATCTATATTTTTAGACATATGTTAATATGTAAATTATGGAAAAAATACGTTTATACAGAAGTCGGATTTGTCAAAAGTTCTGAAAATATTTTTTATTTAAAATACTCAACAGATTTACCTATTCTTCATACTATTAGTCATATTTTTATTTTTCTTGACTTAAGTTGTGAGTCATTTGATTATTATCTAGCTGATCTGATTTTTGTTCTCAATTGTTTTCTTACAGTTTTCTAATACAAAATAAATGTTTAAAATAAACCAAATCTGACGTTTTTGTGCTAACACACGTAAGGAGTGCTGAAAATAAGAGAAAAATAAGAAAAAACACAATGTCCAAGAATATCGCAATATTATCACCATATTAAGAAAAAATATCATGATATATTGTGATACAAAATTTTTGGCGATTAAATGTGACCCTTTCCTACTTAGAATAGAGATTCTGAAACCAGTGTAGACTGCCAAACTTTCATGATACTGTTTATGTGTAAAACATTTGAAGAACAGCTTCCATAATGTTAATTGGTATTAAACTGGAACTTATATGATACTAGTATTCAAAAGGAGCAGGTATAGTCTTTTACCAAATTGTAAATTTCTTGATCTCAGGGGTAGGGGATTTGGTATCGGGGTGGGTCAAAATGGTCATAATGATTAAATGTCTTCATCATTTAACTACATGTAATTATTGTTATACCCCTGCTCAGAAAGGAGAGGGAGGTCACACATTTTTTCATAACATAATTCTCAGCAACTATATATCACAGGCACCTATTATTTTGCGTGAAGCTTTATATAAGTATGATGTAAATGGGATGCATTAATGATTTTCAGATTCATCGGACGTCAACTTCCTGTTTGCCGAGAACTTGGGAGTTTAGAGCGGGGGTATATATCACCATTGAACATTGGCTCATATGTCCCTTGTTATGATTACTTAGATATACAGAATAGGAAATCTAAATTTTGTAGTCCTTGAGGATGTAATGATACTTTTGACTAATACTCAGGTGGCAGATGAGGCCATTGTTTCTTGTAGATAACTACATGTGTAGGTAGTATGGTTGATCCAAAAGTTTGTGAAATTTCTATGTAACTTTTTATTTTTCAAAAGTTTAAGAAATAATTCAAAATGATGCATGGTGATTTTTTTTTCTCGTGCATGAAATCAGTTTTGATGGAAGTCTGGACAGTACTGCTTAGACATTTGCCCTAGAAATGGATGCTGGAAATCTAAAATTTTAACATTTTTAGCTCAAAACGTGTCCATGTCCCTTTGATATCAATATTGTTTGTATTTATATTGTCTTTCTTATGGCAGAGAAAAAAATGGGTGAAATGTGATATGAAACCAAAATAATTTTACAAAATCAATGGTTGGAACTATTAAAAAGAAAATATGAGTGCAAATTCCATTGATTTTGATGATGATTTAAATATTCTATTTTGTGACAATCTGATTAAAATACAGATCTCTCATATAGCGCATAGGGCAGGGAGATCTGGCAACGACCAATAGAGGGTCATGTTCTGTGACATAAACGTGACCTTTTCTTTAGCCAATCAGATCTGAGCTATAATGCAGTCGAAACATGCCAGCATCCTAATTCTCTGAAAATATCATACATGCATGTAAATAATTGCAACAGGATCATGTATTTGATAGTTATAGCACCTCGTGTGCAAGTGGTACATAAGATTTAAAAGGGAAAAAAGCTTAGAGGAGGAGGAAAAGAATGTTTGGCTGGCCAATAGAAAGTTTTCCTTAAATGAATTCCCTTACTGATATAGACTGAGGTGTTCATGTAAATGGAACACTGATGCACTAATGCAGGAAATCGTTGTGGAAATATCAAATGGTGGAGTGCATTTAAAGTTTTTTAACCTGAATGTTAATGTGAGAGAAGTGTGTAGTCGCTCCTAGTAAGGTAGAGATGGAGAGATGGAGAGGAGCATCCAGTAATTGTGACAAAAGTACCAAATATGGCATGTTGTCAAGTCAAAGAACTCCCCCAGACTTTGAAACAATGTGTATTTCATGTTGTTGCATTATCACAAATAAATTCTATAAAAAGGTTCACAAACTTTTGGATCAACCCTTGTATGTGGAGTTATTTATAAGAGTTTAACAAAGTCCGCAAAGGTTATGTAAAAATATTGATGTTAAATATTCGAGGAAATTAAATCCACTTGGTTGTGTGTTGAATTGTCAATTATATTGATTCATTCTATTGTTTATTCACCGTTCGGGTGAAAAAAAAAAAGAGTATGGTGTAGAAGGTAATGTTAGAAAACCACATTATCAGAGGAGTTTATTTGATTTAGGTTTAAATTTTCACATTTGTTTTAGACGAGTACTGCATGGTGTTATATGTATGTAGTGTTAATAAGTGCTAATTAGTGCCCTTAGCAATCATCTTTAACATTTTGTTTGATAAAAAATCTCTCTATCTCCTTGTAGATGCTGCACAGTAAAGTGTGAAGAGTGAAAGCAATGGTATCTCCATGGCGATTACGTATCATTCCCAACAGTCGACAGCTTCTGGTGGTGGCCTGTATACTCTTCTTCTTCTGGTGTATGACTCTGTATCGGGTTTCCAATATCAGTCCGTCCAGGCAGAAAGAGAGCGAAGTACTGAAGGTGTGTGTTAGCATTTTATCTTCAGAATGGGGGCCTAAATGTTGTGACAGTCACTATTCACATAGGATATTAATTTTAGAACTTGCCTTGTATAATTCAAATCAAAAATGTACATTTTAGATAAATCTGTAACCTACTTTGCAGTGGTTTTAAAATAGTAAAGGAGTTTCTGTAATTATTTACTTTAGAGTAGATTTTAGAACTCTGTTTTCAACATTAACTCCCAGGAAGTTGATGAAATTCTACTACAATGAAAGATGGAGATTTTTTAAAGGTGATTTTGAAATAACATGCTTTTTGAGAAAATTAAACAAGAACACTTTTTTTAATGTGAGCTTAACCCCCATCCTCGCAGTCACACACTTTAACGCATATACCTTATCCTTGCCGTCGCGCATTTTAACGCATATACCGTGTCCTCGCAATCACGCACTTTAACGCAATTTCATTGCGCTTTTGTTTTCACTTCGTTTTCACGTTGATACAGTGAAAATTGTTGATTTTTTATGGTTGAAACGATGCGACAACTTCATGATACAACCCGTATTGCAATACTTGTGCCATATGATTCAGTATTATTGTACGTCTTCAAGGCGCTAAACAACTTGGCACCTGTATATCTCAAGGAGCTTATCAAGCCATACAAACCTGCGAGATCCTTGCGCTCGGAATCAGCATCTCTTCTTCAAGTACCATCGACCCGTACAAAAACATATGGAGAACGTCGGTTCGACAAGGTTGCAGCCTCGCTTTGGAATTCGCTGCCAGTACATCTGCGCGTAGCCAGGTCAATTGACATTTTCAAAAAAGGCTTGAAAACACATCTTTTTAGACTTAAGCCTTTCAACACTAAATTTATTTTTTATATTGATATTTAAGCTGTACTTTTATTCAACATAGGTCTTAATTTATGTTCATATACGTATGCGCATTGCATAGTCATCATTATCAATGTTTGTTTTATACTGGTTTTATGTTAAGCGCTTTAGAGTTAAATTTTTAAAATAGGGCGCTATACAAAACTTAACATTGTATTGTATTGTATAGTATTTTCAATACGATATACATGTATTTTAAAGTTTAAACCACGATAACTTTGAAGAAAATTTTAATTCAAAGTTTCACAGACTGTAACAATTTTAGACGCAAAATGTTTTCAAACCACCAAATTGGCATGGTTTAAATTAAAATTGATTAAGTTCATTATTGTTTCTGTTTTTTTTCAGACCCGAGATTAATAACAGTCTGACCATCATCAGATGCCATCTTGTCACCTTCTCCTTTATGCATGTATAAATAATAAGTTCAGCTAGAGCCCCAAGTGTTTTAAAAATCGTATTGAACCAAAAATCGATCGTTGAATCGAGCGCTTATATTGAACTGTATCAACGTTTCGGTGAATCGTTTCAGTCCTAATTCTTTTTATTATAAACTTGGGTTGTAAGATAGAAAGTGACAAAAATTAACAATTTGTAAAATTCGACAGGATTCGGGGGATACACTACACGTAAGGCGGGCCTATTCTTTTATCACTGTTCCTGTAACGGAAAAATCTAATGCAACACTGATTCAATCACGGATGACTATAAGCTGCCCAAAAATATCTAAATGCGTATTTTAAAAAAAAAAGGTTTTAAAAAAAGATTCTTTGAGAGAGAGAGAGAGAGAGAGAAGAGAGAGTGAGTGAGAGAGGTCATATTTGTGTATAATTATATGTTGCATTATCTCATATGTTTCTACACTGGAATTAGTTTACATAGTATTACCAAGAAACCCTAGTTATAAACCATGTGCACTTCAAAACTCGATCACATAGGTAGACAAAATATAAAACTTACTGAATCAATTAAAATAGACAATTATTCGAGCCATATCAATCGTTCAACGGCAGGAAGTCTAGCAATGTTACATGTAGTTTACAAATAAAATAATTTGCAAAATAAATGCAAATCATTTTGGGTGGGGGTGGGGGTGGGGGTGGGGTTCAAGTATCAAGTTTTGCTTAGATCTAAGCATGCAATTTTAATTTCAAGATTTTCAATTAAAAAAAGAATATGCTTAAAAGAAAATAGAGACAACGTATTCCCCATGAAAATATTCGCTTCCCAGCATATAAAAACATGAGCCAAACGTGTTCACTTCCCATCCTTCCATATATCCCAGTTTTGAAATATACGGTACGTCTTACGAGGAAAATTGTCCCTTCCAAGCGCTATCTATTGACTTCTCGGCAAAGTGGCTGTCTTATGGATAATCCCCTCTCTCGTCACATAAAGTTGAGTTTGAATCCCGTGAATTGCGATGAGGATATGATGGACACCCGCTTAACCACTGCCAACAATATGCCTGTGAAGCTGTCGGTAATTCCATGTAGCTAGTCAGGGCTTATAATGATCATCATTTTGAAGTAGAGCTACCTTAAGATCAATGATTAACACCAACAGAAAACCACACACTTTTTGTAACGCTACAAGATGAATAATTCAAAGTCCAAGTACATTGTGTGAAAAATGCTAACATTGCATTTCAGCAAATGAAATTTCACATTATTTTTGCCGCGATATTTTTATCAAATGTCATATGTAATCTTGCAAAAAGTATACTAGTACCCGGTATTGCGATTATTTGACGACTTTCATGTACATTTATGACGAAAACAAAAGTAAACCGTATAGATACTTTAAAATTATAAACAAAATTAGCAGAGGCGTAGAACTGATTTTGAAAAGTGGGTTGGTGGGGGGGGATGGGGGGGAACTTAAAAAATTTTTGTGACAAGCAACAACAAAAAAAAAAAAGGGTAATTTCAAACACTGAAAGTGGGGAGCAAACATTCTATAAATCACTGAAAGTGTGGAGGGCAAACTTCTAAATTTCACAGAAAGTGGGGAGGCAAACTTCAAAATTATGTGACAAAACCAGAAAAAAAAAGGTTCGATCGAATACTGAAAGTGGGGTTGGGGTGTGCAAACTCTTTTAAATTATGTGAATTTATGCAGAGAAAAAGTTACTTAACGAAAAGTGGGGGGGGGGGGGGGGGGAGGGGGGCAAAAATACTTCTGTGTTCTGATATCTTTGATGCTTGCATCAAGTTGTTTTCTTGTTCTTGTTTAAACCTGTGCTGTGGTATGTGGTCAATGCAGCAATCATTAGAAGATAAACATATAGTATTAGAAAGTAAACAAGTAGTATTAGAAAATAAACAAGTAGTATTGGAAAGTAAAAAATAAACAATTAATATATTTAGAAAGTAAACAAGAAGTAAACAAGTAGTATTAGAACATAAACAAGTAGTATTGGAAAGTAAACAAGTATATGTATAGTATTAGAAAGTAAACAAGTATTAGAAAATAAACAAGTAGTATTAGAAATTAATAATAATTAGAAAGAACTATTAGAAAATATAAACAAAGGTTATGAAATTTTAAAGATATTGATTGATCCTGCTCTTATAAACACCTTATGTGTTGTTAATTAAGGTTCAGAGACCTATGTCAATAAAGCTATTCTTACACAATGCAAGTAAAGAGAAATAAGTTGAAATTTATTGTAATTTTATTGAACAAATAAACTCCAAATAATGAACTCCAAATATAGTGTGCATTGTTACAATTGTTACTGTAACAAATGGGAAAAATCATTGTTTTATTTTAAACTTCATGTTGATTAAATATTTGAATAAGACTTTAAAACATGGGATAACTGTATCTAAAAATGCTTAAATACATGTGTTACACAACTATTGACATTTTTTAAGTCAATATGATGCTTTAGCTATCTGAAAAGTACAATATTCACTAAATCCAGAGGGTACTTCGAGGGTATTCTAAATAAATTGTTTCATTGTATAATTGAATGATTTAAAACATTGGAACTGCCAGCTCTTAGAACCTATAAGATGATACCTGGTGGGCCATCTTTGTATACAGCTGGAGTGCAACACATATCTGAAAGTGATTAGAAACTTGATTTTTCTTTTATTGCATGGCTAGATAATTTTAAAAACCAAAATCATCTTCTAGAACATACCTTGTTCTTCATCTTTAGATTGTGTTTTATTCATCCAACTGTCACTGCAGTTCAGGACAGTTGTAGTGCAAGATAACATAAAGTGAAGAGAGATGCGAGTTCTCATCGAGTGACCATGCAATAATAATAATCAATTGTATCAATTTTTAGAATTCCCAATTTATTTTCGGCCCAGTGTTGGAGAAATAAAATATTGTTATCACCTCAGATGCACAAACAAGTGAATATAATTCTACTTTTTCTGGGTTGCTGGATCACAGCCAGATATATTCAGAAGAGACTCGATCACTTGGAGTTGATAAGCATGGATCATCACGTGCAGACTAAACAAGATACAAAGTATCAAGTTTGATGTGATGATCTGTACCTGTCAACTCAATGTGATCCGACTCTTTGCATCTTTTTGATTTGATGATCTGCAATTGTCAGCAAGATGGGATTCTTCCATCCCTTTGGATCAGGTTACTGTAGTAAAGATGAATTTATTAGATACCCTTATGTATTTTTAAAACATGCTTGTATCAATTTTTATTAATCAGCAAAAAGAAAATCAAACATTGAAATGATCATTTGTGCATTTTACTCCCCACCAATCAATGTCCACACAATGATGCATTGTGACATCATCAGAGACATGATCACAGTGTGGTGATCCGGAAAGTCGGATTACACTGTCTATCAAAGCACGGATTATTGATGAGTTTATACATATTTATTTTACTAAAAGTTTTAGAAGTCAAATTTCATTTATATTTTTAGAGCTTTTGCAGTTTTGGCATGTAAAGTGCAGATACATGTATATTATTACGACAGTAACTTGATCCAAAGAGTTGGATCACATTGATTTGACAGGTGTGGATCATCGGATCACACGAGATGCAAAATGTTAAGTTTGATTTGATGATCCACGGCTGTCAATGAGACGTGATCCAACTCTTTGGATCAAGTTACTGTAGTAATGATGAATTTATTATACTCCCATACATATTTTCAAAATCCAAGTTTATGGGATAATAAATGTATTAAAAATATATCAAAAACACAAGGACACAGTGAAATTATTTTTGGTGTATGCAGCTTTATTTCTGATGCGGTTGATATTTCCCACAAAATGTATGGTGGCATCATAATTTTTAGAGAGTTTTAGAGAGTGGTGATACGGATTCAGAAAACGATAGTGTGGTGATCCAGAAAGTCAGACCACACTCTGAAATTTTCAGCATCAAGATTCGGATCGTTGATGGGTATATAATAAAGCTACTGTATCCACTATGACAGAACCAGTGAGCTAAACAAACAACAGATATATTAGGACCTGCTAGTATTTTAAATTGATATCATTTATTGTTGTTTAAGTAGTCAATAAATGATTATAATACATTGTATGAATGATTATTTTTTTCCCCCCTTTAATGCATTGCTTTATTTTCCTTGTATTTTTTAATGAAAGCATTGTGATGAACAAGTGACTTTTCAATTTGATTTTTAAAAAGGTTATATGATAAATAAAGCAAGCTGATTTATAAAAATCTATAAAAAGAATACGGTATTCTAAATTGCTTGTTAGTGTCATGAGGGAATGAAAACAATGGATGCACGGATTCAGACTAATTTTACAAATGACTCCTTGCTTCCATTAATTTAATACACTATAATGATACATGCATGTACAAACAAACTTAACTATACCAAACATATATTCTGCCTTAAGGTCATACGCAACGTTCGTTATCTGTTACATAATTTATAGAATTATTCTTAATATAAAATAAAAGGTACCCTTAGATATTCTTTTAGAAAAACATCAGACCATATTTCATTGTAATTTTTGGAAAAGAAAAAGTGAGAAGAATGTTAAATTTGCGCACTATTATTCATACTTTGAATTCTGAAGCTACCTCTCTTTGGAGAATGGCAAATACAATGCACCTTGTACATATACATACTGCAAAAACACCTCATAGTTGTATGATTATATTTCATCATACATCAAAAATTCTGAAAGGATTGAAACGTATGTTATGTGTTTTCTGTAACTCTATTTTTATCTATTGGAAGTCTTCAATTTTGGAGATAGAAAAATTTTGTGGACAATGTACATTGCGTATGCCCTTAAGTGTACTGTCAATTACACCAAATTTAGTTAATGATCGTTTAAGCGACATTATAGAAGCACACGTCGCCTTCGAAAAAAGCAATAATACAACCCTCTCAATTATTTTAATATGAATTTCTTTTGTGATTTTTCCCGCGTAATAATCGAAAAAAAGTCGTTTTCTTTGCAAAAAAGAGTTCTAAGAGTCCAAATTTTGCTGTGATTTGATGTAATATATGAATTGTTATAATAAAAACAGTCAAACAACTCAGATATATAATCCGATTTTTTAAATATAAACCAATATTATTAATATTTAAAAATATTATTTGTTGATATTTTTTAAACTATGGATGAATCTTCACAATACATGTCACTTAGGTTAAAGGATAGTCGGAGAAATATATTTTTAAAAAGAAATTGAAACTGAATAGCCAAATTTTAGGAAATATGCGATTTTTCACATTTGAACAAGCCCGATCGACAACTTACACAAAAATATTATAGAGTAGCATTGTAATAGCAAAACTACACTCCCTTGATGTTAAAATGGTTTACACATTAATATTTATAGATATTTTTATTATCCATTCGTTTTTTTTTTGAGATAAATGTAGACTGATACTAGTGAAATGATTCGAGTATCATGAAATGTCCATATAATCGACCCAGAATTGATGACTATTGTCAGTCAATTTTCTTCCAATTTGACGCAGAGGATCCTGGTACTTTTTTTTCTCTCGCTGAGTAATAATCTGAACTATAGCGATACCTATCTGAAAATAAGACATTTCATTTCATTTCTTTTTTAAGATATACTTGTCTAACGTGTCTGTCATTTAATTAATATCTGTTTTTTTGAAGATTTCTTCCATAGATTATAAAAAAATATTAAACAAAATAGCCATTTTCAATATTCGTAAATACTTTTTTCTCGAAAAAATCAATAACTTTCTTTCGGGGTCTCTTGGGCATGTTTTTTAGATATCCAGATCTCACCAAAATCGCAAGCGAAGTTTGTATACTAGAACCTCTTATTTGCAAAGAAAACAACTTTCATCATTCCGGGAAAAAATCAAAAAAATATAAATCATATAAAATAATTGAAGCTTGTTATTACTTTGTCGAATGTGAAACATGCTTCTTTAATCTTAAAAGGTGCTTCACCCACTCTCTCACAAATAATGTAATGAGCCTCCTTAAGTATGATGTCACAGGCACTTCTTACACCACAACAAAAAACATCAATTCATAATACATAACACTGGAGCCTGTTTCATCAAAGGTCGTAGACTTACGCCCTAATTTAAGGCTAGTCAGAGGGCTTACGCCAATATTTAGTCGGGCGTATTTTCTGACCAGGTGTGAAATTTGGGCTTAACTTAAGGCCGGTGTAATGTTACGCTCTTAGATGAAACATAAATTGGTCTTAGATTTTGTGTTAGTCCGGGACTTATGCCTGGCGTAAAGTTACACTGGGCGTACGACCTTTGATGAAACAGGCTCCTGAACTCTAGACTAAAGTGCAAGAAAAACTGGACTTTTTTGGGGGGTCACCAATTCCAGAAGTCCCTCATCAGGAATGGCAGACATCTTGTAAAGTAACGCCTCCTTCATCTTCAGTTACAAACTTGCGTAGATTATCTCAATTTCATCCTTGTCTTCTTGTCCCCTGCACAATGCAGTGTGCAACATTAAGCCTTAGGTGTAACAAAATGTAAATACCAATGTAAGACAGCAGTAGCTGATCTATATTACAAGTTAGTTAGAGGGTGAATTTATGCATGCACAGAACAATGAAAATCAACATTTCATTATTGTAAACATCTGAAATAAAATGATTGTAATCAACTTGATTCATGCTAGGTTTGTGGATAGATTTCAATGTATCATTACAACAACAACAAAAAAAGGACGGGGGTCAAACATGAAGAATTTTTTTTTACCATTATGCAAATGCTGAACTATTTAATTATTGTGTCAAATTAAAATCCTTCATTTCTATGTTTGATTTGTACTACATGAGGGCCATCCCCACCTTGTCATTAGATAGTGATTTCTTAATTCCATTGATAGACACTATGTCAGGCATGGATGGAGGGTCCAAACCTCCGAATAAATATAGTTGCCCATTTGTATGCAATAAAACACCATAGTTCAAGTGAAATCCTTGAAAATGCATGGGATGGATTACATTACTTTGGGTAAATTTCTGAATCCGCTTATTTGCATTTAGCTGCATTTGTTGTAACGGTACCAGGATGTTATATATTTTCATTGATGTATATTTTCCCAGACCTTTTTTTAATTATTTGCTATATTTGCAGAATGAAATAATTGGCTTGAGTGAGAAGTATGTTCGCGCTCTGTCCAGGGAGAACAATGATATCGTGGATGGCCCATATGCTGGGCGATTTACTGCTTATGGTAAGTACTTACACTATTTTGAAGTGTATGACTATATAATTATGTATAAATGATTCCGTTTTGGAAGGAAGGAAAAATGTAACCTTAAAATTATTTTCCATGCAAATGTTTCTTTTTCACATTACGTAGAGTGAAAGCTGGAGAAAAAAAAATTTAATTAAAAATTGGGTCTTTGATGAAGGTATCAACAGGAAAGATAAGAAATATTTGAATTTTACAAATGTTATACCAATAGACGAATAGATCGCCGTGTAGTATACCCGGTAATTGAAGGTATTAATAGATATCTGATGGTAAATACCTTAGGTTTCTAATGGGATCTACAGTTCTGTTGTTTATACCATTACTGGGTACTGAAACAGAACATTATACGTACCATCTAGATATTGTGACTTTGACCAATAGAACTTATTTTTATACCCCCCGCAAACAAAGTTTGGGGGTATATAGGTTCACCCTGTCTGTCCGTCTGTCTGTCCGAAATATGTTGTTCCGCAATCCTCCCTAAACGACTTGCAGGATTTCAATGAAACTTTGTGGATTGTTAGAAACATAATGGAGTGTGCATATTGTCAGGAATTTTATTTTGGACAATTTGTACAAGATCATGAACGTTTGGACTTAGGCATTTTCACCAAAATACCTATTGCATCAGTGGCGTTGTCCGCAACTCCTACCTAAACGACTGCAGGATTTTTATGAAACTTGGTGGATGTTAGAAATATATAATGGATGTGTGATATTTCAGGAATTTTTTTTGAACATTTTACAAGATATATGTTTGGACTAGCATTTTCACCAAAATACCTAATGGCATCAGGCTGTTGTCCCGCAACTCCTCCCTAAAGGCATTGCAGGATTTTAAACTTTGTGGAGTGTTAGAATATAAAATGGGATGGCTATTGTCAGGAATTTTATTTGGACATTTTTGTACAAGATATGAGACGTTGACTTAGGCATTTTCAACAAGTACTGCATTAGGCATCGTCCACAACTCCTCCTAAAGAATATATACTATATACCCATTGATTAACAACTTCTGTTAATCTGAGAAAATCTGTTGTGTAATTATTGTAGTGTGCCCCGCGGGGGGTAGTTTAGGCTGATAGGGAGCAGTTCTAGTTTGGCCTTAACATGCATATTCATGACAGAATTTTAAACTTTTATGATTGGTTTTACAGATCTGAAGAAAACAATGGCTGTGTTATTGGAGAGCATGCTGGAACGTCTTAGTCGTCTGGAGGTGCAGGTCCACCAGGTGATAAACATGTCTAACTCCTCCATTCTCAACCTGACACGCCCCCAGATGACTGACCAGACCGATGACTCTCTCCACGCTGAAGGTACGGGGAAACAGCATATTGGACATGAATATTGCTACACAGTTACCTACTCGTAAACATTTTTTGCTCACCTGAACCGAAGGTTCAAG
>CAJDSM010026554.1:1474-14930 GCA_903981925.1 Ostrea lurida | reverse complement strand
TTTAATCTGTTTTTTTGTGAAAGTGATCGGGACCTTATCCGCATATTGACTTTGTTAGAAAATACTTGTTAATCAACAATATTAGACGCTTTTTCTCAATCTTATTTCGTAAATTTTATTTTTTTTTCTTTTATATAAACATTCCTATAACTTTTTTTTTCGGTGTCTTGTGGTAGTGCATTTTTTATATTAGTTATTATACTCAGATCGAGGTAATGCACCAAATATAGCCGGAGAGGTCACGTATAGATACTAGTTATGAGCCTTTATGGCTGTCGGTGGAAGAAAACAACTTTTTCATTATTCCGGGAACAATATACGAACAACATCAAGTACCAATTTAATTATGACGGTCTCCTAGGATATCTTGTGTCCTAAAGCTTCGAATATGCTCCCCGCTTCGTTGACATTTAATGTGCTTTCTATAATGCAGATAATGAAATATGAGATAAATTCATTAATGTAATGAGCCTCCTCTAAGTGTCCCCTCGGACTCACACCCACAAAGGTGGGCTGGTTCCTAAGGTGGGCGAAACCCCCGGGAGGCTCTCGGTTTTTAGTGGCTCTTTTAAACAATGTTTCCGGGTTTAGAGTCTATATTTTTAGCCTATTATATCTTTTACTCCATGATGAGTATAAGTTTGGCTCAGCCCAATCTGCCACTGTGTATCGCACATTTCTCCAAAATTATTGGATTTATATTTAATGGGTGCTTTGGGAGTGATCTAAGCCGTACATATGTACTCCCAAGCATACTCTACGTCTTAAGACCACGACCCCTCCCCTGTTCAATGTTAATAGCACACTTCCATTGACACTCTATCAGCGGATAACATTCGCCTAGTTATATTTATGTTCTGACACGTCCAAAGCGCTTGCTGGTATAAATCCATACATCCACTTGAAGAACAACACCGAACTCCCTTCCGTGAAACACATACAGATTGTAGGATATCATGGTGTTCTTTGTGTGGCAACGTATACACAATTCTATCTGCGCAAGAAAGTCTAATCGTGAGTTATGCTATGTAGATTTGACATACGTATCATAGTTATTGCACTTCCGGTTTTATATGAGATTACCTATTCTAATGGCGAACAACCATGTTCTGGTCATACTTTAATATCTATCCTGTAGATAAGATACTACAGTAGATTTGATTTATAATTGTTTTACGTCCAATCGAAAATATTTCACTACTGGAGACGCACTAATCCGTGAAGGCTGCAATATTTAGACCTATGCTCGGCATTTTTTTGTCTTATGGACTTCGAGCAGGGAGGGTTATCTCTATTCGTTGCCATCATCTGCTGTGACACGGCGCCTCCAGTTTTCTCTTCTCGGCTTCTCATCAAAGGAACGTCCATTCAGTCGCATCTATATCGAACAAGCAACAGGGATGAATGGGAACTTTATTCTAAGCGCCTTACTCCCATCGACTGCAGATGACCTTGTACACTACACCATCGTGTTGCCCAAGGTGAATTCAATGAGGGTATAATGTCTAGAATTGATCTAGTGTGCGCCACATATTGTAAGCAAAGTCTGGTGGTCAATTTGCCTCGTTTCTTGTATTGAAGTTGCATTTCCCTGTTATGTTTGTGTCATTGTTTATACACTTTATGGTTCTTCTATACAATTTAATACTTAGAGTGTACAGAGTGAGACTACGTTAAATCAACTCGAATGGTTATTAATGCATCGAACAAATCTCTTAATTTCTGTAACCACTGACAAAAATCTGTGTACAATGTTCCTTGAGACATGAGAATGTAAAGCAACGAGAATTACAGCTACTCTCATGCTTGATGTTGTTTAGACGAACGCGTCTTGCGACCTCTTTCAGAACTCAACAAAAAGGGGAGTCACAACCAGATTGCTGCGTATCCTCCATCTGAATCTCTACATTGTGAAGAATTTATCCAAGCGAACTGACATCTGGGAACAGGCACTAGGACCCGTCACTCAGAGATCTCATCTTATGATATTATTGAACTCCTCATCCGATGTGAGATTTCTTTCTGTGTCATATCCAGGCGCATTCTAGTGCGTGGAATCAGAGTGATGTTTAATCAAAACGTGAATATTTTGGATTATTGGCTCAAAGATATGAATATTGATATAAAACCAGTCAGTTAATACTGTTTTTCCATTGAAGAATGCTGTCTCATCGACCTGTAATATTTTGTTCTACTAATTTAATTACCTTGAAACTACTTTGTTATCTTCACTCCTTCCGCCCTGTCTGAATCTCGCGTTCGATTCATTCCTGGCTGGCTGGATCACAGCATCGTCCTCGCTGACTTTTAATCCTCTATTTACCCGGCACACGCTCCTCGGATACGTCGGGCCCAGTAAGCGTGATCCATCTTCTCTCTGTTCTGTTCCGTCTAGACCGCTCTCCACGTCTACTGTCCACGTTCCTTCTCGCATGCAGTCACAAATGCGAACCTATGACTTCTCTCTCGAAAGGGTGGGCGATCACATGCATGCCAATTTTTCCGCCTGATCTAGTGCCTTCGTGCTTTTCCTTGTCCTGCCCCAACTCCAGCCTCCTCTACTCAATTGTGTCTGCCTCATCATCTTCCACACATGATGCTATGCATACAAAATCCTCTGGACTTACTCTCGCAGGCTGTCTAATCTGTGGGGGAGCAGCTTCGCGAGCGTACATTCCTAGCCCTTGACCTCAGATTTCCATTCCGTGAATGAGCCTGATTTGCCCTTGTGTGTGTAGTCGCGTGTATTGTGCCCTAATTTATAACAGTTCCCCATGAGAGAGGTCAGAATCATTATGATGACAGCTTCTTTGTTTACTGATAATAAGTAGAAGTACATCTTGCGTCTTTATTTTTTTGTGCTCTGAGCGAACGTGTAATGTCCCCATGATATCATCTCTGAACAGCATGCGATTATGTTATACCTCGGTCCTATGGTGTTTCCCACTTGGGCCAGTTTTCATTGGTTTCCCATCCAAACTGCTTGTACATACTGTTTTTCCAGGTTTTTTTTTGTTTTTTTGTTTTTTGCAGATCTTGTGACGCAATGGTTATCTTTTTAGTGGAGACTTTGATTTTCTGATCTGTATTACTTATTCGTTTGTGGTTCTTTTCACTTGTTAGCTTTCTGTATTGGATGTAATATCTCCATTGGATTGTAAACTCTCTAGCGTTCTCTTTGACTTTTTTGGTCACTGTGTATGTTCTTTTTTTCTTTAGGGGTCATGATAGAGCGGACTTTTTCAGTCCTCCGAGTTCCTCTACTATCTGTAATCTAATATGGTTATGTCTTCCTTTTTGGCTCTTATCTTACTGTTATATCCTGCACGGACGAGAATTCACTTGTGGAGTGTGAACCCAATCAATCGTCTTGAGAGGGGTGCGGGGTCACCCTGCGTTCTTCATCCCCTCTTAGATTCGAGGCGTTCGCTATGACGACCACTATCGTGGCATCATTGTGGCCACTATTCAGTCTTGATAAGCAGTCCATGTTGGATAAGATCCAGATCCAGCAAACCATTTCTTGTCTATACGTACTCCCTTGGGATTGTCCCTATTACGTGGCCTGTCTATCATTGCACTATTGACTACGGTTTAACACCATGGTTTACGCTTTATATGCCATTGGTTCTTCTCGCTCATTTTCCTATCTCAATACTCATGCCTTTTGCCCGAACGCATGTAATTGGGTTGTCCAAATTATTGATGGTTATTTTTTTCCTCTTGTTTCGTTCGCACTATTGAGACACTCCTTTTTTCGTTACTTGCTGTGCTGTGGTCTAATCGTGACTACACGCCTTTTGCAGGCTTTTCACCTAGAACTGATGGTCTCTGTTCGCCGACTGGTACGAACCTGTTTCCCCTCCTGGCGGTCAGTACCCCAGATGTTCTTTGCCTTGTATCTATTTAATATTTTAATACGATACCATATTCTTTTGATGCACTCAGATGTCAGATATTTACCTCCGCACCACACACTATTGTGGTTGCTTCGAGTTATGGCGCACTCCATACCGAAATTGTTTCCGCCAACGCCGACCACACATCCGCTTCAATAAAAACCCAGTAAATTATAGAGGCTGTCAAAGAGATAGTGGACGCCAAATACGTGTTGAGAAGGACCACTATAGCTTCAATGTCTGAGGGAGAATTAATCCTTCGCTAATGTAAGACAATTCACAATCTTCTAGATTCTTAATCTGCTACCCAACTGCAGTTAAATATATAATCCGCATGTAATGTGTGTGATGGCGAGCTCGTCCCATGTAGCATCTGCTATGTGGCTGCCTGATGCCCTTCTGCCTTCCCACTACTGGTCTCTGCACTATTCCATCGAGACAACAAGGATCACTGAGTATATGTGTACCCCACATCACATGTAACACAGATTGTCTTTCCTCTAATACTACTGCATGTGTGATTTAATGTAATCCCAAAATACCTTGAAATCTCGAGGTCTATTTCTTCCTCGTAGTTAAGCTCCTTTGACTAAATCTCTCTCTGATATCTCGTCCAATGGTGGCACAACAAGCTACCTATTCTATCACTTGGTCTTTACTGTTGTTCAATCTCTATTTCTCTGGTCTGAGGTGATTTCTATCAGTTAGTCAGGCACTTCAACCTCATCTTTGCGCTTGATGAGTCTGCCTGATTTTCTTCCCTTCGCAGACCAAACTCAAGATTTGCAAACTGTGTATGGATTTCTGACTAATAATATCTGTCACTCCATTCTCAAGTCTTGTTTTACTGAATTCTTTTGCAATCCTGAAATGCTTTCTGCATTCCTAGTGTTTGAATTTGGTTTAGGCCCTTGTATCAGTGGTTCATATCGGACTTCTCCTATATTGTAAGTTCCTGGCACATTCTCAACCCTTTCCGATATTTGGATATTTTCTGGATCTTTCATATTGGTGTGCTTTGATAGTTCCTTCAAGTTTCTCTTTGTTGTTGTAAAGGTCTAAAGACTAACAGTGATCACAATCTGTAAAGTCCAAATAGAATTACACAAACAAGGGTTGGGCAATCACAGCGACCCCCTTGGACACAAACACCAGAGGTGGGAGTCTAATGCCTAGGAGGATAATAGCATCCCACTGATCGATACTGGTCTTGTATCATTCAGGTAAATGGAGAAACCCAGTATTTCAAACAGTGGTAGCAAAAAACGCCTTCGAAACATGGTATAACATACACATCAATCAGACAGCATTTGACTTCCAATGCTAGGAACTCCAAATCTATCGCCTTTCAGTATGATGTACCTAAACCTGAATCACTCCCTCAGCAACGCATTAATTTTACTTCTCTATTTCTTGAGTGAGTGTAATCCTCACCGATATGACTGTCCATACGTCGTCATTCACGCAATTATCCGTCTCCACTCTGTGGTTTTCAGAAACCATTTGCCTGGCCACTTAAATATCTGTCCTCAGCCTTTTCTTATTTGGTTCTGTAAGCGCTCATGCAGGACATGGACTCACCTAATCTTCACTTTGGTCTCCTCATGTTATCCTCTTACTTTGACAACAACATTTTTGATGGAGTTCCTCAGTACATAGTTCGGTGTGCCACTGTGGCCACCCTCTACGTGGCGCAAGGCATTGCGTTTACCTTCTTGGTTTCTTCCTTCATTCCTAACTTTGAGTGTCACAGTCAGTACTTATCAACATGTATGATATAGCCCACATTACGAACTAGTTTTCCTGCAGCTGAAGTAGTAGGTATGATGAGTGAGTCCGTGCTAACAGACACTCCATACTGCTGTAGGGTTATCCTCGCATTAAAAGGTCTATTCAAGACAATGATAACAGTGTGGGACTGGGACTAAGCAATGAATCTCATGTATAGTAATCTGATTTGATTATCTTGAAACCCACATATGACAACTTATCACCACCCTACATTGCAGTAATTACCACACCTCATTAAAATTTGCCCACATGACACGTACAGCCTATCAGTACACCTTAATCCAATGTGTGATCTCACATGATTTGTCGTATCAGTGTCTCGAACGGCGTACCTACTACTCTATCAAGTTAGTAATCTCATTCTTGTTCCACTTTGTATACACTGCACTGAACACTAGCCTTCTTCAACAGTCTTGCCAGTGATTATGGGATCTCCATACCCTGCTATACAGCTGGCGTGGAACAGGCTAACATCGCACAATCAAATTGTAATTCCACAAATGATGAATTTTTCTTACACGATTCGTTTCGACCCCAAGTCCTTACCCTGAATTAAATTTAGAGTTCCTGATCAACTTGTGAAATTTCAATAACTTTTATTGGTAGAGACCGTGAACATCTCTTTCTAATACCATTGACAAGTATATCGCGTTCTACAATACATCCAAGTCAATATGTAATGAAGAAAATTAATATATAGGAGAAGTTGCGAGTTTTCGTACCATTTTTAAGAGACTGACCCGATTTTTTTTCTCAAGTAGACACATTATTTCCCTAAATTGTTTCTTCACTTTTTATTATTCTCACAGTATCTTGTCTGATGTGTATCAAAATTACATATTTGTGACTGTGGCAGCATCAAAATGCATTAAAAACACAAATTAGCAAATTCAAATATTTGTTTTAAATATAAACACTGGCAACAACGCTCATTTGGGGTAGCGGCTCTGTGTGCCGTGTAAATCCAAACGATTTACACTGAAATTATATTTCCCTAGACTAGCAAAGGCTTGACTAAATTGAACATTGTTCATGCTTATACTCTTTTCTGATGGTCTGTTTTACTCGCTGCAGAACCAGCCCACCGCAACTGTTGCGCGTCAACATGCATCCAAAATACAGCGTTGTATCCAGTGTTAAAAAAAAGACTCGATTGTCTTTGTTTTACATAACAAAATAGTTACGGCTAAAATAATCACTCTCTAATCCTGCATTCAAAAGTTCCATATTTATACTGTACACTTTAAATGAGTTATGTCTTCAATGTTTACTCATAAAAAATGTAAATATATTTTACTCAAAAACTCCGTGGGTCAGTCGCCTTTAAACATTTCTCGAATAAGCTAATAACTTCACCGCCCTGGACCCGCCATAAAACTTTGATCACGTGGGTGGTACACCATCACAAGGTATGCTCGATTTCGTTTTAAGGAATCCAGCGTGGCTGCCTTCACGTCTATCGTTAGTGATGATAAGCACACACCGTCTTAACTTAGCTACCTTACATAGGCATACTTCGCAGTTAAGTTAAAGAGCGGTTGTATGAAGATAATTCCTCCCGTACAGAATGTATACAGATGAGACCTACTGCGATATATCTAATCCATCTTAGAAAGGCCGTGCCCATTTTGTTGCGCTGCTGGCCAAAAATCATCTGCATCAAGGCAAGACAGAGTATTTAGGACATTGAATCAACCACGTCCATGATACAAGTCAAATTCGTTTATTTCCTCTGTCACTTTATTGCTATCCAGGAAATGCAATTGGATTACAGACGATCATTTCTGTCATGCTCTCTATGACGTCAAATCAGACACTCATACTCACATCGGTGGATCCATCCTCTTGTGCATTGTTACGTCATCTTACGAACAAGCGTAACTCCTAACTGCAGTCAACGGAGTGATATCATCATAATACATGATAGTGATCCAATGATCAAGAGTATTGTCGAAACATCTTAGTCAGATACATGCCGTTTGGCCCACACCTGCCCTCGGATAACACGTGCTTTGCTCAAAGGCGCTAATCAGCATGTGCCGATGAAGAGTGGAGAAGGTGTCCTTATCATTCACGCCACTTCAGCATTAAATATGGAGCGGCATAGTGACCTCCTAAGTAGCCGGCTAGGTTCCCAACTAACTGGAAAGTGCTATGGTCCAAAAAGTTTGCAAGGTAAAACTTATAGGTACGTCGGCTAGGGACGTGGAGATATAAAGGAACGCGTCATGCGATATGAAATACACATTGTGCAATATAAAGCCTAACTCTAGCACATCAAAAGTTATGGCTAATGTTAAAGTTTAAAAGTATGTCTAAGTTCAAAAATCAAGGATCCAGGAAGGTCAAAAAGTTTTGTACCCACGGCAAAAGGTCTTGTCAATAAAGACAGTACATATGAAATATTAAAGCACTCAGTACTTACCATTCAAAAGTATATGGCTACGGTTAAAAGTTTTTGAAAAGTAGGTCAAACTTCAAGTTCAAGTCATGTTAGTCAAAAATTGTGGTCCCATGGAAAGGTCTTGTATAAGAAACATACTTGTGAAAATATCAAAGCCCATAGTACTACCATTCAAAAGTTATAGCTAAGGTTAAAGTTGTTGATAAGTAGGTCAAACTTCAAGGTCAAGAGGTCAACAATGTTGGTACCCATGGAAAGATCTTGTCATAAGAAACTATACTGTGAAATATCAAAGCCTAGTACTAACATTCAAAAGTTATAGCCGAGGTTAAAGTTTCAGACAGAATGAACAGACAGGACAAAAACAATATGCCCCCTGATCTACGATCACGAGGGCATAAAAATCAGAAACTTTCAAAAATTATAATTTTTAAGTGAAATTTACAATATATCAACATTTGAGGGGTTTTCATTTTCATTATACTTGACCTTTAATAATGAAAAGACATACTAAAAAATTGTTTTAAAATTATTTATATACATTTGATATTCACTCTTTCAAATATTTTCATTATGATTATCGAAAACCGATTCCTAAAAATGGTTTAGACTTTGTGTAGTTCTTTATCACATGACTTAAGATGTCTTGCTTACTGCTATTCGATGATAGCTTTGATAAACATCATAAGGTGATTGTAATAAGATGATCTTAAAATTGTTCAAAAGATATGTCTTAGGAAATTTTCATAAACATGCCTGTAGATTCCACCTCTAATATTTCCAGTTAAACATCTGTTCCTTGCATATTACTACACTATCATCTATTTTTATTTGAGGGGTTTATGTTTTGAAATTCTTCTGATAAAAGATTCTATACAGGTGAACTTCAGTATCTCAGACACTGATATCTCACATATTCGTTAGTACTAGCCACCTGACCTATTTTGTATTAAAGTATTTTTACCCTTGATATCTCGAATCCATGGATATTTCAAAGTTTTTTTCTTGGTCCCACCAAGTTCGAGATAACAAGGTTCAACTGTACTTTCATGTTGTTAAGTTTCTGATAATCTTAATATCATTTTCAATCGAAAGTCAACAAGGCAACGCAAGCATAGCATCCCCTCGCAACACAAGATTTTAAACAATAGCCAATAGCGACTTTTGACCTTGAAAATCAAAAGGGTTTACCCTCTCCATGGATAACATTTGTGAAAGGTTTGATGATTCTCTGATGAATGCCGTGTCTTCCATCTTGTTTCACAAGGATTTTCGGCAAGTCAAAAGTGACTTTGACCTTTAAAATCAATAAAGAACATCCACTCTCCATGGGGAACATTGGTGGAAGGTTTGATGATTCTCTGATGAATGTTGTTTCTTCTATCTTATTCACAAGGATTTTCGGCAATAGTCAAAAGTGATCTTGACCTTTGACCTTGAAATCAATAGGTTCATCCTCTCTCCATGGTCAACATTTGTGGACGTTTTGATGATTCTCTGATGAATGCTGTGTCTTCTATCTTATTCACAAGAATTTTAGTCAATAGTCCATAGTGACCTTGAAAATCAATAAGGTTCATCCTGTCTCCATGGGCAACATTTTGTGGAAGGTCTGATGATTTTCTGATGAATGCCCTTGCTTCTATCTTGTTCACAGGTTCCGGACACACACAGCGGACACATGATGCTATATCCCCTCCGCAACTTGTTGCGAGGGGATAATAAATATATAATATACCCATTGAAATCTATAAAATTCAATAGTTGCAGGGATAACCAAAAAGAAATCTGGAAACTTCTGGTGCTTGCTCCGGCGCACACATACGCTAACCACTCTAGGGCACCTGCCTTCTGCAGGGCCCCAAATAAATATATCACATGAATTCCACAACTAGAGTTTTTATATTTATTAGGATATATCAAAATACAATTTGTTATGTAGTTTACAATGAAGCATACAGAAATGTATGGTACACAGCTCTAAGATGGAATCACAACATCTACTACCAAATCTACACCAACGTCTTATCAATACAAATCAAGTAGACATTCTATTTGCAAATATTTATGATATGTAAGTATGTCCAAAAGAAAAAAAAAATGCAAAGAGTGCACATTGTATGATTGAATGTAAAAATTCTATGTCAAGAAGATTCAATCTTCCTTCACTGAAAATTCCACCGTAACTAACACAGGGAAATGCAACATATTAGTAATGCAAGTACAATGACTAATAAATATAAAATTATATCTAACATTTTATATATCTTATAAAAGCACTTTTGAAGTGGCTGCATAATGTTAAATATTTCTTCTCCCTCTGTATTTTCTGTATGCTGTTTTTTAGATTTCTCTCAGGCACAGTTATGTGCAGTACAAAATCTAGAAAAAGGCTGGATTCAATTTGTTATTTTCATAATCAGACATCTTTCAATTCATTTACAAGGAAAGCTAGAAAAGAACAAACAAAAACCCACAGGGATGAAATTATGCTTCTCATTACTTGACAAAAACCTGTTCCTAAACAGCACATGAGAAATTGCACACGCATCCTTTGCTTTCTGTGGCTTGACTAATTCTTAAGACTACAAAAGTTAGAAACTACATAACAAGGGGGCATTATCTGGTTTTGGAGTGATTTGATCAGAGTACATGCTTTAAAATCTCTATAAAAACATTTTTGTGAGAAATCATGCTGATGATAACAAACAACATAGACATGTATTGGTACATTGTAGCTACCTATAGTGAGTCACATACAACAGTGCAGTTACAGAATCACCCGACAACAAAACCCACAACAACCTTCACATCATCATCCAAAAAAATACTAGTTGTCCCCCTCCCCTCAACATCAACTGAATTAGATATTGTCCATATACACAACAGTTCCATAGAATTTTAAACCAAAAATAGATAATGATAATAGACAGCGCTTCCATCGTATATTGAATCGAGTTGGGATATTTCTCTATCAACAGGGCCACCATCGCTCCTGTCTGAGTATTGTCCTTATGCACACTCCATATAATGCTAGAATAAAGTTAAATATTTGCCTATACACAGTGCTTCTGTCTGTCCTGCTTGTTGTCCACTGTTGTAGTAATTATACACCTGTCTGTAGTAATTATACACCTGTCTGTACCTGAATGATAAGTATGAGCATAAACGTCCAGTCTGGGGGACTCCACACTCGGTCCAGTTCACCACTAGGGCACTAAACAGCTGAGGCCACTCGGTATTATCTTGCACTGGCCTTGGTGAACTGTACCAGATACTTCAAACACACCTGCCTGTTGTCTTCCACAATGTATTCATTGTAAGGGGGATAGTAGCATCTAGATGTTTTCTCCAACATACCAAGTGGAATGCTGTATCCTGAAAAAATTCAAAGACATATGTGCATTTCTTCAAGTAAAAGTCCCATTGGATTACTATTCCTCTGCCTCCTCAATAACAACATACACTGCAGGTATCTGATCATCTCTATAACAATAGGTATCTGATCATCTCTATAACAACAGGTATCTGATCATCTCTGATCAAACACTAACAGTCGACCTTTTGCAATTTTATTCTATAAACAAAGAGGAATATTTGAGGGAGAATGTGTTGACTTGTTAGTTTCCTGTTCACGTTTATGATCAATAAAACATTTAAGTATGTAAAAAAAAACCACCATTATGAAACTCTATAAAACTTTTAAAAGCTGCCAAAATGTATATGAATCCATTATTTTAAAAGCGTTTAAGAAAATAATGATAAACTGCCTTGAAAACCATGCTTACCTCCAGGCATGGCCACTGTAAAATCAGGGTCCGGCTGTTTAGCTCCCTCCACCAGACGACTTCTAAAATCTGTGTCTTTCAACTCACTGTCGAAAAAATTGGTTTGAGGATTCGCTTGTGATTTACCTAGTGCTACCTACAATGAAAATAAAATAAAAATGAGAAATGCTGGTCGCCATTTCTTTTCATCACTTGGGTAGTATAACTTACAATAATAAAAGGTGATTGTGTGAATCAGCCAATACCAAGTCAGCAGACACAGTGTTTGAACCACAACTGTACTGACCCAGATGTGAAGAATTCACTGACAAGTCTTACCAACAGACGTGTCCATCAATCTATGATGATATAAAACCATGACAACCACGCCTCAAATTGCATGTGGAACATCATCAACTTCTATCACAAGACCCATCTCTAACCGTAATTATACATAGGAAATATTTAGACAGATTGTAAACATGAAAGAAGCCCAAAGTTCTCTTAAACAAAGTGCTGTAAAGGCTATGAAATCTAGGCAATAATCATTGAAAGTAAAAAACGTTCGAGCATCAAGATCTCACCATTTACCCCTTATCGCTCCCCACAGTGCTCGAAATATTTTAGTCCTTTGGAGCGATCACAAGTGTTAGAGAAATGCATAATCATTGCCTAAGGTACTCACGGTTTATATAAATGGATACACATATCATTGAATAACCTATTGATTATACTAGGGATTTTTTCTTTCTAAAATAAAGTAAGAGATCTTTTCCATTAAACATACAATAATTTTATCTTCTCTTCCATTCAGTGTTAATTGGTGAAAGAGGTCAAAGGGAGCATAATTCACACTAAAAAAACTACAAAGAGAATCAGAATTCCTGTGTAGATGCGCATTCTTACCACAGTATTGTTCTTCATCACTACAAAGTTTCACATTAATCTGTTGAGCGGTTTCAGTAGGAGTTGCGCTGACCAAACTGTTCTTCAATAAGTATATAGTTATTAAATAGTTAGGCCGTATAATTTGTCTAAGTACATAATCTAGAAGGCGGCCGTAAATTTCCCCACGAATAAAAAACAGTTCGAAATCAGGACATTTCCGTGATTATATTGCAATTTACATGTATGTTCTTGCCATAAATACTAAGTTTTCATGAAAATAAATCTGCTTGAGCTCTTTCAGTGTCGAGGAGTCTAGTCGCCTGACAAAAAAGAAAACAACCAGGACTCTGAACGGACAGACGGTCAAAAAGCATTATACTCTCCGCAACTCGTTGCTGTGGGTATAATAAAGAATTTTCCTATCCTGTATATCTAATCCAGAGGGCATTTTAAGATTGATTGATTATTTGTTTGTTTTGTGTCCCATGAGTATTTTTCACTTGTAATGAGACGTCATCAGTTGTAGGTGAAGTACCACAAATTTAGACCTATGCTTAGCACTCAGGGTGGTAGCAATAAGGGTTCTTTAGCATGCCAACGCCTGCAGTGACATGGGACCATTGTTTTAAAAAGTCATATCCAAAAGATCTGTCATTCTTGCTTCTAAAGCATTTGACGAAGGAGCAATCACTACCTATTTCATGTCT